>WBNP01004898.1:563034-625171 GCA_013401095.1 Passerina amoena
AATTTTAGCTGAAATGAACCTTCTGTGTCTTCCTGCTTTTCTCAAGATTGTGGAAGTCTGTGGATGACTATCATCTGCTTCAGTGAGCAAAGTTATGCTCCAGGAAGAGCTGATCTGCTCAGCTTTTTTCTATGGCAGTACTTCAGTTAAGTGGGACTCCATCAGTATGAGCAACTTGGAGTGAAATTGTCTCACACCAGTACACTGAAGACAGATGGATAAAGGACTGTAGTGATTTTTTTGCAATTTTTTTTTTTAGGTGCCTGGTCCCAAGAAATGGAAGCCAGAGCCTACCATATGCCTTCTCTGCAATGCTCCAGGAAGAACTGGTTCCCTTGTGGAGACAATCAGATTCACTAGGGCACTGCTGGTACCTCAGCAGTTTCCAGTGGAAAACTGAGTGTGGGAGAAATCATTTTTTCTGTCCTTTTTTGCAATTTAGGCACCATATAGAGTTCTGTTAAGGACATCCTAGATAACCTTCTGAGAGTCCAGAGTCAAAGCCAGTTGTGAGGGATGATGTCTAATCTAAAAAATGGAAAAAAAAAATTGTGCTAAAATCATTGTGATGCTCTTGTGCAAAATATCCTGCTGGGTTTAACACTCAATCAGAAATCCTTTGACACCAGTGCTTAATGCCTTGAATTTAGAGTGTGGAGTCCTGGAGTCTCAACTCGCCCTCAAGATTATTTCTTGTTTAAATCCAATGTCTACTGAATGCAAAACACAGGAGCCTGTGGGTACATTCAAAGTGTTTCCCTGTGTTGAAAAGGAGGAGAGATTCATATGGCAAGGGGAGAATGGATGTGAAAGAGTGAATTGCTGACTAGGGTAGCTTTCCAAGAGAGGAAAATCTTCCCAAAGCATACAAGTTAGTTCTCAACAGTTTCTGGGTAAATATTGTGGCTACTGGGCTAATATAATGACAGATACTGCTGCAGCTCAGATTTTTATAAAGAAAAAAGTTACAAGTGTATTTTGGCAGCTTTTGTCCTTCTGAGTATGTCTCCTGACTGTTCTCAGAAGACATCTACTGGGTGTCTGAATCTTATGCACTGCTCTGTATATTTTCTGGATCCTGACAGAGCTCATGCTTTGGGCTGTGGGGGAAAAGAGGACAGAATTACATCTGTTTGAAAAAAAATGCCATATTTGTGTAAAGAATGGAGTTACCATAAAAAATATCCTCAGGTTGTTGTTTTTTTTTTTTTTTGCACTTTTCTCTTTAATTATTCATGACTACTACTAAATCCTACAGCTAATTTAGTTATAAAATTAACTTCAAGAGCCAGAGAATCCATTTTCTAAGTATAAAATGAATGTGAAGAAAATCTCACTATCAATCCTGCAGGAAGGTAAACTTTCCTGTTCCATTTTGTTCTGTGGATGGAAAGATGCAAAGAGGCAGCAATTTAAACATATCTCAGTCTCTCCAACCTAATAATATTTGGGTTTTTTGGGGGGGGACATAAGATGTTGGGGTTGAGATAAGAGTTTTTGTTGATAAAAATTACATAAATAAACAGGAAAAGCATTTACAGAAAAGTCCTCAGAGCCCTGTTTATTACAACAGAAATTCCAAAGCATCCAAATTGAAATAAACAATCTTTGTGCATAATTCATTTTATTTGAGGAAAGATGAGAGGAAAAAGCATTTACTGAAGAGTACTTTTGATTTTGTTAAACTTGAGGAACCTAAGGGAACACCTTGAGAGGCCTTCCTTCATTTATCAGTTCTCTTTGAGAAGAAAGCTCAATGTTTATGAGCATTTCTGGTGTGTCCAGAACAGAATATCATCACCTCAGAGTTTAGGAACACCTATATATCTTCATTGTTCTTGTGTCTCCTTCCCCCAGTTAAAAATACTCATCTGCATGATTTATAGTACATAACTAGGTGCATGTTCTATTTATATAGCCTAGTTTTCAACATTGCTTTTGTTTTGCCCTTTCCCATATAAAAGCATATAAATCCTGGAACTCTCCATGGAGTAAATTTTAAAACAAATGTCCTCCAAGCCTGTCTTTTAGCACTAACAGCTACATTATCTACTTGGAAAAAATGGACAGCAATTTCCAGACAATAAGTGTATGCAAGTGCATATTTTCCTAACTTATTTTTATATGAAAAAATTCTAAGTTTCTTCCTTGGTAAAAGCAAGAAAATCTTTAGTTAGTTTTAAGGGAATTTTCAGGGCTTATGGAACTGTGCTTTTATTGTTGCAAATCAAACCCAAAATTTCACTGTTAATGAAATTAGACTCATGTTAGCAGTTAAATAGATAAGCAGAAATACTGTCATTCCTTTTTCTAAAAAAAAAAAAAGCCCTATCCAAAATGAGGACTATAATTAATTCTAGATGAAAGTTTCTGCCAGGTCATGACATTGTTGTGAACATTACTAAGTTATTAATTATGATGACTATTCTATTCAGTTCACAACCCATCAGCAGTTGTTTATACCTTTCTACTCCCACCAGCTTGTAGAAATATTATCCTTTAGGGAAAAGGAAAAAGGACAAAGAATCCTCAGTCCTGTACAAATTAATCTTCCAAATAATGAAGGTAGATTTATTTCATTTGGTCAAATTTCAGATTTTTCTGGAACTATCTGCCTGGAATGGCTTAATTTGTTACAACAACATTAGAAATATAACCTTATAAATGCTCTCTGATGATGTTCTGGGTGCAACTGGTTCAAGAAACTGCTGCTGTTCCGGTTACCTGTAACCCCAGAAGGCTTAGGCTAAGTGAACAAATAAATTGTTTAATAAAACAAATGAAACTATTTCCTACCTGCAGGTTACCTCTGACATCAGTGTTGGAAATGGCAGCTTTTAAAATTGATTCTGTAATATTGTTAACTCTCATTAGCACAGGAATGAAAACACACACAGAGATCATCACAGTTTCCTGAGCAAACTCATGGGGACTCTCAGCACAATGAGGGGACAGAGCTGATTTTTAATCACTGTCTGTGAATCACAAGAATAAAATTAAACAAAATAGACTATTTCAGTTGGAGGGGACTTACAAGACCATCTAATCCAACTGCCTGACCAGTTCAGAGACCAAAAATTAAAGTGCTTTAAGGGCATTGGCAAAGTGCCCCTTAAATACTGACAGGTCTGGAGCAATGACCACGTGCCTAAGTCTCTTCCTGCTCTCACTGCTCGACCACCCTCTCAGTAAAGAAATGCATCCAAATGCCCAGTCTAAGCCTTCCAGGCACAGTTTTGAACCATTCCAAAAAGTTCCATCACTGGATCCCAAGGAGAGGAGCTCAGCACCTCCCTTCCCCCTCAGGAAGTGTCAGAGAGCAATGAGGTCACCCCTCAGCTTCCTCCAAACCAGACAAGCCCAGAGCCCTCAGGTGCTCCTCACAGGACATCACTTCCAGCCCCATCACCATCTTTGTTACCCTCTGGACACAGCCATGAACCTTCACATCCTCCCCTGGTGATCCCAGCCCTGAGCACAGCAGGATAATCCTCTCTTTTCCCTGCTGCTCATGCTGTGTTTAATGCAGCCCAGGATGGGATTTGCCCTCTGGGCTGCCAGGGCTCACTGCTGGCTCCTGGGAGCTGATCCTTGCCTGCAGGGCTGATCTACAGCCACTGCTCTCCCTATTTAGACTTTTGCTGGGCATTACTCCACCCTAGGTGCAGAATCCACTGTTTCAAATTTCATCCAGTTAATCATTACCCAATTACCCTATCTGCCTAGTTCCCTCTATAAGACCTTTTGTGTCTCAAAAAAGCAAACCACACCTCCCATTTTGGTATCCTCAGCAAACTTACTGGTTGTTCATCCAACACCTGCATCCAGATTGTTGATAAATATATTGTTGATAATACATTTACCCCAGAGGAACACCATTGGTGACAACCTTTGGGGCTCTGTCCTTCAGCCAGTTCTTCACCCAGTGCTCCATGTATCTGATCTTTCCATAGCTGGACAACTTCTCCAGAAGATGCTCTGATGGACAGTATCCAAAACTCTGTATTCTTCCTGAAAAGCCTGAGCTCACCTACCAGATCATACAGTCTATTTTCCCTCCTGAGCCCCACGAGGAGTCCCATGTTCAGGCAAGCTGGATTTCTATCCCACTTAAGACACAGCTAAATTGCTGGATCCTCTGCTTCCAAAAGGTTTTCTTGAAGACTGATCAGCACTTGAGGGCTTCCAAACCCTCAAAAGCAGATTCCCAGGATAATCTACTAAGCAGTTCATGAATAGCTTTAAGTTTACTCTCTTGGAGTCCAGGGTAGCAACTCTCCTGTCCCTTTTTCTCATTGTACTGAAAATTTTAAACACAACTATGTTGTCATCTCTGTGGCCAAGGCAGCCGCTTACCATCACATCCCACATGAATCCTTCTCTTTTCACAAACAGCAGATCTAGGAGGGCATCTTTCCTGGCTGGCTCACTGAGTACCTGTGACAAGAAGTTATATCCTATGAACTTCAAGAATTTTCAAGATCTGTCAGTTTGTCACAGCAGGATGATATTGCCAGTTTTGTCTGGGAAGTTGAAATCTCCCATAGAGACAAGTGGGTCTAAATCCCACATTTAACTTGACTATCAATTCACAAGTTTTTTAATAAAGGTAGAAGAAAACAGGCAGAATATTACCATAGATTCATAGAATTTTGAAGGTTGGAAAAGACCTCTGAGATCATCAAGTTAAAATATTAACCCAGCATTGCCAGGTCCAGCACTAAACCATGTCCCCAAGTGCCACATCTAAATGTTTTCTTAACACTTCCATGGATGATGATTCCACCATTTCCCTGGGCAGCCTGTTCCAATGCCTGACCATTCTTCAGTGAATACATTGTTGAAATTAGCAATTTCTTTCTCTCTCTCTGGAGTAGAACTAAATGATTACTCTTTGTTTCCTTTGTCCAGCAATAAGAACTAAATAAGTACCTGAAATAAGCAGATATTTTAGCTCTTCTTTAAGCTACTGGTTATCTTGTGCCTCAGGCATGTAATTTCTGCTTGTCCAGCTTATATAGAGGATAGCTCTAAGGACCTCTCTGAAGTTTTTTATATGAACCTCATTACAACAGTATTGAAGAGCATGGCAGTCATAAATTGAATTATCTGTACAATACTGTGATAATGAGAGAATTAATCTTTTGGAGATGAAGATCCAAGGCACAGAAAATTGTCCAAAGGCAAGCTATGACAGAGCAGCAATCAGCTTTCTGTTGGCACCCATGGAGCAAACCACCTTCCTCTGGTGCCCATCATTATCTGACCTGGGCTAGCTCTGCTGCATTGTCACGCAGCAGAGCACAAGCCAGGTGTGTGGCTGTGCCGTAAAATCAAAACTATTTAGGGTCATTGACTCCAGTTTCTGCTTACAACCATCATCTCAGGTGACTCACTCTTGCAGGAGCGCAGCTATCAAACCTGGAGCTGATTTTCATTCTTCTAGCTTTGAGTAGTAGCAAATTTAAGCCAGCTGTTTCCAGCTGCCTGAGCACACGCTCTTGGCACAGGCAAATTAGCCAGACAAGACCTGATATTGCCATGGATTAACCTACCAGACTCACTTTGACATTAAACCTCTGCACTAAGGAGGAGTTTCAATTGAGATGTGCATTGTGTTTCTCTGAATGAGTTCTGTGTGGTGAATTAAATAATTCAAAGTATCTTGTGCCTTAAAATTGTTCATTTTGGGTTCTTTTCATTGTATTCCTATACTTAATGCTATCAGCTGATCTTTCTGTGTTAATTGTTGTTGGTCAGTCAAGGCAGTTGATACCACATTTATCAATAATTAAAGGTGTGTTTCTTCCTTGAGGTGAAAATGGGAAAATATCTTGCAACTGAATTATTGTGGATAATGGCAGAAAATGAAAATTTTATATGTGTGATCTACTTCAGGAATTAAGCTCTTGTACATATGAATCAATAGAGATCATAAAATATTGTTTTACATTGATTTTTTCATATGCTATTTTCATTATAAAATGACAAAAATCCTAAATATACTGTATTTTTTCATGGAAACATTTAAAAATTCAGTAAATGCATAAGAAGAATACTAGGTAAACCATTTTCTGACTATGATACTTCATAAGTGAGAGTCAAATCTTTTTATGAAGTTACTTCAATATATTTGAATGCAGAGTTTTAGAAGATGTACAATATTCTTCAAATTGCCAAAGAATTGGTAATTACATGAAAAATAAGATTTTATTTAGTTTTAGCTGGAAGGAAAAAGAAGTTGGATTTTGCAGACTTTTATTCTGATGAGTGTCAGTATAAGAACAGGATGTCTCAGGCTTCTGTGATTTCTGATTTTTCATCTGTACTGCACTCAGCTGTGTTTTTTTCTTCTGAGATTAAAATCAAAGTGGCTGATACAGTATAAAATTAATAAAATGCAAAATTAAAGGGTTTTTTTCAACTGCAAGGAGAGTCATATTATCATTACTTTCATTTTCCTTTCTTGCATAGCAATTTGCAGTTTTGAAAGGTAAGTAAGTATTCATTCTGCAGAGATTCCTAGATTTATAATTTACGAGGAAGTTAATTCATAATCTTTTAAGATTTTGGCTTGTTCATGACAACCCTCTTTTTTATTCAGGATTAAGTTAGAAGATGCTGTACTATAAACCAAACAAAAGGAAAACCCCACAACCACTTTAGTCTCTGGTAACTCGTGAAAGTCGCGCATCATTTTTATCGCAAAGATTGTTAGCACCATTCAAGGTAGGTACAAATGCACCTCTAAATAAGTGTATTTTGTGTGCAGTGGTGATGTGGTTCCTACGGTGACCTGCACACGAGGCTGTTTCGCTGCTGGCCGAGGCAGCAGGAGAGGCTCTGATCAGGCACTTGCTGAGTGGCAATAGTGCCTCCCGGTGGCTTCCTCTCTCATTCATCCCCGACGCCTTTACATTTTACAGCCGATTTTCGGCTATAAATCGTATTGTTTCTTTTGTATTTTGAATGCAAAATGCACACAAGTACCCTCCTTTTATTGTGTTCAACAAGGTGCAGGCACTTCCCTACCTGCGTTTGCAGGATGCTTTTTTCTGAATTTTTCATAGGATTGTTTTACTACAGTTGCAGTAATTGAGGCTCAAACTGGAAACTTCAATACACTGTTTTCTTCTCATTCTGCCTTGGAAAAATTCTGAAAGAAGATGCACAAAGCATTCTATTCCTCAAGTCAAATTTGCATCCAGAGCAATTCCTTTAGCAGCATCCTGGGCAATCTGATTGCTGGAAGCTTCTCATCATTTGGTGGAAATGATTTAATGAGTCTGTATCCTTCAGCTTAATTACATGCACTAGATTTTTGTGTTGTTTATGACTCTCCAAGAGCACAAAGGTCCACTTGACCTGTCTGCATAAAGCCCACTCAGTCCCTCAGCCCTCAGAGAGATGATTCGTGGAAAGTCACTGTGAAGGGGCTATGGGGGCAAGCTGCATTCATTCAAACAATAGTGTATAATGAGTTGAGGCAGTTATGCCTTTTTTTACATGATTTTATTCAATTGTATGTGAATTGCAAAGCCTAATTAAATGGCTGTTTTGCTGACTGAAAAAATTCCCTTTTTTGAAAGTGAAATAAACAAGATAATTTATTCTGATTTTTTTTATATTAATATTTTAGTTTTCCATTGAAATGAAAGTGTATTTCACTTTGGGGGTGTAGCTTTGGGGGTTTCTTTGATGTTTTCTTTTTCACCTTAGTACTGCACCTGAGATCTCATATGACCATGAGGAAGTGCCTCTGAATGCTCCAGGCCCTATAAAAGTTACATTTTAGGTAATCACTTTGGACATGGAAATCTAAAACTCAGGGCTGCCATGTACCCATACATTATTGGCTGTTTTTTTTATTCTGAGTCAAACTCTGTCCAAAATTATGGCCAAGCCCCTGTGTCCTCCAATTAGCAGAAGTTTGCAGAGGTTAGAGATGTTGTAGGTTGAAGCGTGTATCAGGTTGGTTTTCAGAACCTGAAGAGCCTGGAATTGCTGGTGCCTTTTGTCTGTATGACTCATCAACTGGTAATTATGGATTTAGACACAGCTTTAAGAACAGGAAACAAATGTGAGGTAGTGTGAATCAGTACCAGCAGCAGTTTCAGAGGTTTTCAGCATAGGAATGTAGGAATCCTGAACTGTTTGCACTGTTTGGTGTCCCCAGATTGTGCAGGCGTCAATAGGCTGAAGCTGTGGGGTACTTAAGTTGGATAGAGGCTCCTTCTGACCTCTCTGTGTCAGTATGTGTGATACATCTGTGCTGTGCAATAAAGATGTGTGAATATTGCCAGGGGTGAGCTCTTTGTTGTGTTTTCTTTCACTGGAACCGTCCCTCTATAACAACAGCTTTCCCACAGTGTTACATACCTGTTGTTATATAATGATATTTATTTCATGTTCTTAAGCATATAAGGATATAAAGCTGTTGGAGAGTGTCCAGAGGAGGGCTGCAAAGATGGCAAAGGGCCTTGAGGGGAAACCACACGAGCAGTGACTGAAGTCATTTGGTTTGTTCAGCCTTGAGGAGACTGAGGGGAGACCTCATTGCAGTCACAACTTTCTCACAAGGGGAAAAGGAAGGGCAGAGACAGATCTCTTCTCCCAGGTGAACAGGGACAGGAGCCAAGGGAATGGCCTGAAGCTGTGCCAAGGGAGGTTTAGGTTGGATATTAGGAGGAGGTTCTTCCCCAGAGGGAGGCTGGGCCCTGGAACAGGCTCTCCAGGGAAGTGGTCACAGCACCGGCCTGACAGAGCTCAGGAAGCATTTGGAAGATGCACTCAGGCACATGGTGTGACTCTTGGGGTGTCCTGTGCAAGGCCAGGAGTTGGACTCAATAATCCTTGGTCTCCTCCAGCTCAGGATATTCTGAGCTGTGGTTTTGTGATGGCAGTGACTGCCTCAGGGCCTGGTTTTCAGCTGTGTTCTTTACCTGGGCTGGTGTGCGCCATTTTTGGGCAATGGTTGTGTGAAACACAACAGTGAAACCTGGGTTTCCAAGTCCACATTGCAGAAAAGGAGGAAGGGAGGGTTAGCTTCATCTTGAGCCAGGTAATCAAAGCAATGAAATCCCAAGTTGGATCCAACAAGCAACTTTGTATGAGGTTCAAGCCTGTTTGGATGGAGCCCTAGGCAACTTGATTTAGTGTGTGGCATCTCTACCCATGGAGAGGGGTTGGAAGTGGATGGTGGATGGTCTTTAGGGTCTCTTCTAGCCCAAACTGTTCTATGAAGCTATGATTCTTTTAAGTTTTTGCTTGCTATTGATGTAATGTTAGAAAAAAAAAAAACCAAAAACAAACAAAACACCTTAAAAAACCTCTAAAATAAAAAGCAATTAAACAAACAAACAAAAACCAGAACAAAATGGTTCATGTCTGCAAGTCTCTTTCCACACATTTATTTCTGTGATTTTTCCATTGCCTCATCTGCTGTCATTGGCTTGCTCTGGTTTGTGCTCTGAGATTTCCTTGCTAGTTGAGTTTCTTGGGGGAGGAGAGGCAATGTTTGTCCTGCAGCAGCTTTCTCTTTGTTAGACACTTTGTCTCTCTTGCACATTCAATTCAGTAGTGCCCTGTAGAAAAGAACATATTGCCTGACATGATATCTCTGTTTAATAAGTGGTTCCTGATATCTTGGCTTTGATGGAGATGGAAGGAGGTTATTAAAAGCTTTCAGTAACAGGCATGTGCTGGAAGGACAATCTTGGTGCTGTCCTTTGGTAGCACATAAAGGTTAAGTGTGAGAGGGACATTGTGCATTAATGATTACACAGGAAAGCATTCTATATCTGTTAATCATCTTTCTCAGGCATGCCTGTCTTAACTTTTCTGTTTTGGCAGGCTCTTAATTTGGAGAAAATTACTTTTTTTTTGCAAAAGTGGTCAGTTCAGGTAAATTATGAGTTTTCCCCCTTTTTGCTTTAGAACATCTGAGCCTCCAAGGCAGTGATTATTTGCAATCCTCTTCTTCTCTGGCTCAAAAGCTCTGTAGAATTACTGTTATCAGTTTTCTGTCCTATGCCAGTATATTTGAGCAGCAGGGATGCTGCAGCGCAGCATACAGGGCTAATAATTGTTCTGCTTCACGTTCCTGATGTTTATGACCTGTTGTCTGGAGCCCAGCAGAATTGTGGGAAGCATCTCAGCTTAGGGAAAATTCATGCTGAAACTAGAGCAATATTCTGTTGAAGAGACTCATGTAAATAAGAATCCAGCATGCTGAAAATTTTCCTTTCTAAGGAGTTCCCAATTAATTTATGACGCTGAGTTGGTCTGTGAGTAGCTGCTATGGCTTTCAGGGGGTTGGCTGATCACATGATTTAGTCTAGATTTCTTTTCCTTGGGCTGCTGCTCCATGTGCTCCCTTCATTTGCAAATGACAGCTCTGCTCAAAAGTGCCCAAATGGCAAGAAGAGAATGCAGCTGCTGATGGCAAGAGCAGACACTCTATCGGAGCACTCTCAAGGTGCTGCTCCCAGAGCTGTCATTTTCCAGAGGAAAAGGAAAATGTCCCACACAGGCAGGCAGAAGGCAGACAAGCAGTGTGCACAGAGGATAGTGGTGAGGAGGGTGCAGGTGAATGGGCAATGTTTACACAGAATTCACAGAATACACAGAATTACTAGGTTGGAAGAGACCTTAAAGATCATCGAGTCTAACCCATGCCCCAACACCTCAACTAAACCATGGCACCAAGTGCTTTTTTAAAACACATCCAGGGATGGTGACTCCACTCACCTTACAGTGAGTAAGGAAACTTCTAACACAACATCCAAACTTAGATAAAATGTGGAGACAAGTAGAAAGCAAAAGGTGGAAAGATACAAGGATATGAGCATGAAGAAGCATATTCAGAAGAGCAGAGAAAGGAAAATGAACAGATTGGCATACTGTCATATTTACACAAAAAAGGGAAGCAAATCATAGTACTAGATTGAAGACTTATCTATGTATACATTCATGTGTGCATTTACTTATACATACACATGCATATATAGAAAATGCACACATTTTCTTATTAGTGTCTATATGAACATCTGCTGCTAGTATAAAATGATCCTTGTACTCTTAGTGCATAGTTTGAAAAAGCTTATGAACCCCTTTGCTATGAGAGATAAGAGAGCTTCTCTACTTCTCAGCAGAGGGAATATTCTGTAGCATTTCAATACCATTATCTTATTCTAGTTCCTCTGTAATTCTGTGAAGTGGATGTAGAGACTTGGATAATTCAAGTGTATGAGTTAATAAATTACAGTTAGAGTATATCCAGTTACCATAATGGCTCTTAAATAATTAAACAAAGCAATCTTAAAAAGGATCCTGCTACATTGCACTAACTAGAAAGGTGTCATAAGAGTTACTAAAAACCTATCCCTTAAAGTCCCATTCCACTGTGTACATACAGCACAATTAGTGTCTGCTTTGTGGGTATAAATCAAAGGCACCGAGTGCTTGTAGGGAATTGAGCTGAATTTAATGATGAGAGTCGTGTGGGTTATGAAAAATGTGGCTGATGAGGATCTATCAGATGAGTCACCAAGCCTTGCTGCAACTGGCTGCAGCCCCCTTCCAGGTCACTACAGGAATTAATTCTTATAAAGTCCCTTTACACTCTTCAAAGAGGACACTACTTTTTAAATCAAGATCTGAAATAAGAATATTATTGGAAGACAGTGGTGTGTATCGACCATGCTTCAATCAGGCCTTGAAGTCCTGATGAAAGCAGAAAGCAATGTTCTTGTAATTAGTTCCACCAACATCTGACAATTTATTTACATAGGTGAAGGATACAAAATTAGTCCTTTGTTAGGACTCTTGCAGGATCTAAATTTATATTTGATAGCAATGAGTTAATAATGGGCTGATTAATCCTTTGTGGAAACTTAAATGAAAGTTTTAAAAAATCCAGAAGCCTAAAACAAAAGGAAAACAGCATTTAAAAATAGTACTCATTGAATTCACATTCACATTAAAAATTTAATAGTGTTATAAGCATAGTTCTTTTTCATGGGAAACTAGACATACTGTCTGAAAACTGCGTGAGGTATATGTTATGTATATGTTATATGTAAGGTATATGTATATGCCATAAAGCATATCAACAAAACATTCTCTGGAAGAGCTTTACTCAGAGGCTTTTTACTGTCTGTGGTATTTCAGATGTTCTCACAGCAGGTGGACCATATATTGTGTTACTTTCCTTGAAAAATTGCAGGAAAGCAGCTGGTGAAATACAAGGTGTCATCCAACACTTGTTTCATCTACAGTAAAGCAGACCAGTAATGCAGGTTTCTATGATTTACAATAAAGATCCAAACCACATACTCTAGACAACTCATTCAGTGCTCTTTTAATAAGAACTAAGATTTATATAGTTCCTGTCATCCCTCAAATATCCCAAAGCATTTTATGAACTCCTCCAAACACCGTTTTTGAGAGGAAATACAAGGCCCATGAAGAACTTCTTGAGCAGGAAACAGTTGTCTGGAAAAATATGCAGTACACCAGTTTGGGACAGGAAGAGAAGGACAAAGATGTCAAAACAGAATGACAGATAGTATATATAGTTAGATATATTATGAATAAAAGCAATTTGTCTAAGCACCCAGTTACTGGAATCTAGCCATTAAACTTCAGGATTTCACTTCCTTTAGGAGAGACGTTTGTATTTTTTTACATATAATGTAAAATCAATCCAACTCTGAGTGTTGAAATACTTTCCTATGTGTGCAGCTGCAATGAGAATGTATTTTTGTCACTGGTAGTTACACTGTCTTAGTATCCAAAATAAATCAGATGCTGTTCAGTTGCTGTAGATATAGTTCTGGAACTGGGGGAAAAAAATCACAGGATAAGAAAAAAAAGAAAATTAGGGATGTGCAAAAAATTACAATGGGTGATAATGCACTTATTCTATGCCTTCTTCACACTTAGGATTTGTCCTGATCATCAAGCCTGATTTGTCACTCTCATTTTCAAAAAACCCTCAGCTTTCCTGCTTCACATCAGTGGGGAGGTTGTTTTCACCTTTATGTCAATTAATAGAGGTACAAGGAGTGCTCTCCCACAGGCAGACTGGAGCCAAATCTGATTTAACTTTCCTACCATGTAAATGCAGGATAAAGCAGGACAGCCTTTGATGTGCTTGTTTGTTTGTTTGTTTGTTTGTTTTAATAAACACTATGAGCAGCAGTGTGTGATATTTTTTAATTCCTTTCCTTGCCCTTTTGAGTTTTCAGGAGCCCTGGAGAGGGTGCCTCTGGGAATCATTTATTTACAGACGAGGAAAGAGAGGTTTATTGAGTAGTGAAAATATCAGCTTGTTTTGTTGCTGTATTTTCCACTTTTATTTTGAGAGATTAACCTGTACAAGAAAAGCACTTTAATGGAATACAACTGCTCTATGAAGAGGGCCTGAAGAGATATCTATGCAGTATTTATATGCTGTCTCAATTACCACTGCAAAATAGTTTGATGATTCAGCAAGGGGCCCTAAAAGTATCTTCAATAATTCCTTCCCATTTAGATCTCTGAAGAAGAATCAATTTTATACCATTGCCTGGTCTTTTATTGCCTTTAGGTCCCACATTTCAGTACAGAAAGTATACTTGTAATCCTCTGTGAGCTGGAAATGCAGATGAACCAGGCAACAAGGCTGTGCTGAATGGAAAGCCAAGAGCCTGCAACAATGCAGGCTGCTCTGTACAAGATACTGTGAGGTAAACTTGCCTGGTTTCCAGCTACATCAAATAAAAGGGTTGGGGATATACCCTGCACACAACACTCTCCACAGAAATGTGAGGCAGCAAAGGAAATGTTTTCCTTTAAATTGTCTGTGTAGTTACTGTGCAAAGCAAAGCTATAAATTTTCATTGTCTCCAAAGGCAAAAGCCCAGGAGTTAAGACAAGTGAGGAAAGCAAGAGCAGACATTGGAAAGAAGCAGTGCAGAGCCCTGTGTGGGAGGTGCTGTAAAGCAGAATATTCTCTGCCATGTCAGGAAGCACATCAGGGGAGCTGGGACAAGTGTCAGTGGCTCAGGAACACACCAGGAGCTGTTGTTGAGAGCACTGTGACAAGTTATATGGAGCACCAAGGGATACTCCAGGCTTTATCAAGAGTGAGGCAATCATTTCCACTGCCATAAAAGTATCTTGGCAGGCAAAGACTATAAATGTAATAAAAGAGGGGGGTGGGGGGAAATGTTGTCTGTGCCCATAAAAGAGGACAGTGATTGTGCAGTTATAGTGCTTCATAAAATCCTTCAAGTTAGCAGGAAGGGAAGAAATTGGGCAAAAAGATGAGTATGAGGCAAAACATTATATTTTTCTGGAAACTGGGAATGTGTGTGAGGGAAAACACTGTTGGATCTTAGTCTGATTTTTTACCCCTCTATAAACAGCAGCTACTGGCCACTGTTGCAGACAGGGCTCAGCAGGCTGGATCTGTTCTCTAACTCAGTATGGATATAGTTTAAATTTCTAACTAAAATATAGGATAATAGTAAGACTGAGAGAAGCAAAATTATTTCATTTATTAAGTATATATAGTGTTTTCACATGCTCTAGGACAAAGAATCATGCAAAGGGCAATGTGGGAACTGACGATGTGGGAACTGAGAATTAGGTGAAAACTGGTTTGTGTATTTTTTTTTTTTTGTCTAGGAAACTGTGGCAAAGAGCAAACAAGAAACACAGATGCTTTTCTTGATAGAATTCCATAGTTGTCTGCACTGGTTTTGTATAAAACTTTTCTTATTGTGTTCTCTTTTCTGACCTAAATGATCACATTCATAGCTAGCAAATGACTGATATAAACTAGATTATCAACAATTGGTGAAAAAAACCCAGTTCTGTCAGTTCAGAAGAAAAATTTGTGTTGGTCCTTTACTTTTTTGCTTTATTTTCTTGAAGGAATCTTTGAGCCTGAACAGTTAAGTTCAATATATCTTGTATACATCCTAAACACTCACTGAGGCAGTGCTGAAAGTTTTGTGGTTTACCCTAATTTATTCAGGCTTTATTCTGCTTCTGTGAGATAGGACATGGTAGTGGGTAAGGATTCAGACTTGAGAACACGTGCCACTGCAACAGGAGATTTCAGTTGTTTAGATACAGTGGTTAATGAGAGCTGTGATAGCTCTCTGGAGATACATAAAAGGCTACTAATGACTAGTTCATTTATAAGTGATGAAGATCTCTCAAGATCAAAATCCTTCCAAAAATACAATAAATAGGGAGCTGTGAACTTGCAGTGGTCTTGACAGTAGTACACTGTCACCTCAGCACTGAGATTTCTTATATGCTCAACTTTTAATGGAACTATTTTTCATTTGTAACATCATGCAAGACATTTAATTTACCTTTCTCCTTCTGCTTCATATCTCTGCTTTGCAGAGCACAGTGGTTTATGGCTACCAGATGTCAGCATTTTCTATGTCACATCTTTTTTTTTTTTGCATGAAACTTCAGTTTCAGTGGAGTTAAAAGATTTTGTGCAATTCTGTGCAGCCACAATGTGTTCAGTGTCTCTTCATTCACAGGGGGACTCACAGACTCTACTCCTTGTATGGTGAGTCCATTTGGGAAGTTTCAGAACTGCTGTGTGAACTATGTTTGCATAGATCAGCTGGGAAACAGTGGTGCATCAGATCTTACCCTTGCTGAAACATCAGTGCAACTCTGTATTTTTGCCTAAAAAATACCTATTAGAAATACTGTACCCTAGAGATAAATATTTGAAATTCATGTGACCCTCTCCAAAACACCATCTAGTCTCTAGGCACAGAAACACATGGCCATATGTGAGCTCTGGAAAAATGTCTTTATGTATTTATGTCTTTTCAGATTTTAATCTGATTTTCATGTCAAATTTTTATATTTTTATGGATAGTTTTACTGAATAATTCAACTAAGTAATTATTTACAGAAGTATTTCATTTTGTTTTGTTGGTAAATGAATACTTTTTTGTTTACCTGGATCCTTGACCTTGGGGCAAAGCCTAACCAAATCTTACCATGAGTTTTTCTGAGTCACTGGGAGCTGAACATGAAGTGCAGCCCCATGCTATTGGCAAATTAATTTTATGACTTGTGTATAAAATCTGTTCTTCTATTCCTTAGTTCTCTTCCAGAATACTCAATGAAATAATGCAAAATAAATCTCTGTTATGCTTTGCATGCAGCTCTCTCTTGCCCATGTGGGATGAATGGCAAGACAGCCATTAACTCCAGCAATTGACAATCAAGTCCATGATTTGAAAGTGAACTGAAATTACAATGGACAGCATTAGTGTTCCAGAAGCTGGAGAAGCAGACGGTGGTTCATGACCTGAAAAGTATCGAGCATCTGTAACTTTCACTGAAGTCAAATTATAAATGCTTGACACCTTCCAGTGCTTGTCCTGCTATTCTGAAATGCAGATTGTGACTAGAGGAGAGGAAATGGCAGTTTAGGGGGAATAATTCTTTAGGGTTAAGTAATCAGAAAATTCATCAGCAGATGAATTATGTTAGGATGGATGGAGCAGATCTCTTTGTACCAAAACTAAAATTTTAATATGCCACGCATGGATGAAAAAGATTTTGACCATTATATCACTATAAAAATTAATACAGCTGTGAATAATAATGGCAGTCCATTTCAATAACATGGATATTTATACAATATTACCATCTGATAATGGTTAGATCAGTAAGGAGTTGTAATTACCACTATTGATTAGCTCTAAATTATGCATATTGATGACTAATGCTGAAATAATGTGTTGTTTTCAAAATCCTCTCTTCCACTTTCACACACTGCTTCTTGATCCCATTCAGCTCTCCAATCTTTTCCATTAGTAATTGCACTGGTGAGGGCACTGGCACTCACCTCCTATGGCTTGTCCATTAGGATTTGTCTGAGAGCAACAACTACCATTTAGCACATAATAAAAAAAAAGGAATTCCAGTCTGACTTAATCCTAATGGCACAAAAGTAAGTAAGATCCTGGATTAACAATGATCCCAACATCATTAATAACAAGAATAAAAATAACTGAATTACTAAAAAGTTAAATAATCTATTTGTAACACCTGTTTTCATGAGATCAGTCACATTGACACAAAGGCCTATTTTTCAAATGGTGGTTAGAATGGTTTTCACTTACACAATGAAATACCCATTTCTGGGGGATTTCCAAAGTGTTTTCCACATGCCAGGATATATCACTTTCTCTGCATTACTCACCATCTTTGAGCAATGAAGAGGAAAATTTAACTTAGCCAGAGGGTCATTAGGAAAGTGCAGCAGAGCTCAGATCTGTTTACTGTGGTTTGACCTGTGGTTATTGGGCATTGAGATTTTTTGCACTATTGACTCTTGTTGAATTAATTCAGTGTACAACTTAAGTACCTACAAGTGGAGTTCCCTAGTGCCTGGGACTGCGTCCAGATCTCAGAGTTTCACTTTTCATGTGATGTAAAGGGAGGTTTAGGCAAAGAAAGCAAGTTAGGAATGTGCACTCAGAGGATGGATGAGGTCTCATTTCAGGAAAAGCTACAGCTTTCTTCCTCCTCCTCTCTCTTTTTTCCCTCTGTTATGTTTGAAAAAACTCTACGGTAGAGAACTCAGCATTTTTCTCCTGGATTAGTGATGTGCAAGATCTCTATGGATGTAAGAGGCAAAGAGAGCATATAACCATAGGCAGGTCACTCCCAATTATCATGAGCTATTAGATCAGCTCAGCCCTTTCAGAGCTCAGGGCTCTCTCCATGCAGCCTGTTAAACTTGCCAAACATTTGGATGCTTTTCCAGCCTTCACTGTCATCTAGAGATGAGCAGTCCCAATCGTGGTCTTTCAGAGAATTTCTATTTGGAAGCTAGAGCCCAAAGTCCTCTTTAGGAAAAGCCCCTGCAGTCTGTCAAAGGGCTCATGTGATGATGATTCACTCTTCTCTTTTTAAAGATGCAGGAGAAGCTGCACTTCACCTTCAGTACAAGTGGTTGGAAACTTACTCACAAAATGTGACCCTGGTGCAAGGCCTTTCTCAGGCACTGTGGTTTTAAAGAAGCTGCACCTCTCTGTTCAAGCATTATCTATGTCACCAGTGGGGATGGAAATCCTCTTCTCTGCTAGTGCAGTCTGCTGCCTGAGAGGAATCCAGTAGGTGAAGTGTTATATAGAAAATGCTGGTAGGGCCACCAGGTATCACTGCAAATATAAATGTAATCTGCAGCTTCCAGATGATGCTTGGTATGAGGATCATGTGGCTCTGAACAGACTGGATGGGTTCATCAACACACTGTAAAATTTCTTTCTTACTCTTTTTACCTTCCAGCCCAGGTAGAAAGAAAGACATAGGGACCTATCTTATTTATCAGGGCAATTCTAGGCATGCACAGTGAGTTCAAGGCCAGGAGGAGAAACCTGCTTTACCTGAGGTGCCTCAGTGGTGGGTACCAGCTGAGCTGAGCCCCATTTGGATTTACTCCTTCCACTTCTATTTCATTTGCCAACATTTTTCCCCCCCTCCACCCTGATCTGGCTCAAATTTCTCTGACACAAGTCATTTCACAAGCTCTCCCTAGTACCTTCAATTGCTGCATTGTCCAAGGTCGAAATATTTCAACTTAGTTATCAAAAAAAAATTTGATGTATCTAGTCCAAAATGTAGATTATTTAGAGGGAATAACATGTGGTGCAGTTGATATGAGAAGGAGGTGGTATAGACATGTCTTTCAAACTCTCAGCCCTCTGAGATATGAGAGGTAAGAGGCCAATAATCCTCTTCCAGCTGTGAAATATTAAGACACATCTGAAAAGTTTCTCTTGCAGATTTTGCTAAAAGTTGATTTATCGGTACTTTGATGCTCAAGTATATTCAGTAAATAGGACCACAAATGTGGCCAAATGTTTCTGGCTTTATAAACCTGATGAATTATTGGATGTGAGACCTCTTATACTGCAACCTGTGGTCAGAAGTGAGTGCAGTGATCTCAGCCCTGTTTCTAGTGGTCAGATGTCCACCCCACTCATTGGCCCCTGCAGTCCTTGCAGATGACAGCATGACAGCTTACTTCTGGAGGCATGTTTGCAGAATAAATAGCTTTAATAACATGCTTGTCAATTCATGACAAAGAAGTTTTCTTTTTTCATTCCTTGTTCTTTTCCCATTCCAGGCAGAAGCTGAACAATTCATTACCCTTTTGTAATGTAATACATTCTGCCTTTAAAGGGAAATGTCACATTCCAGCTGGAGTTAGTCAGTACTGGTGTTTGATGTTTTATCAATAAAAGGGAAAAGTGGCAAAGCTGTTTTTTCTTTGTTCTACTCTCTTAGCTCACCTGGCCACCAGTCTCTTTCTCCCTTTTCCTGCACAATAGAACACAGCATACCCAGGAGTAGAGTAGAGGATTTCCATGGGTCAAACTCACTGCTGCCTAAGCCTTATGCAGTCACAGTAAAACATCCAATTCTGCTGCCATATAGTCCAGTAAAAAGGGGATATTTTCCTTCATCTTCTTTGTGGCCATTGACATAATTAAATAAGAAGAAATTAAAATTATTTTTCTTCATTTGAATCACAGATCCAGTGAATGGTTGAGGCTGGAAGGGACCTCTGGAGGTCAAGCAGGGCCATCCAGAGTCATTTGCCCAGGACCACATCCAGATGGCTTTTGAATATCTCCAGGGATGGAGACAACCTCCCTCAGCAACCTGTGCCAGTGCTCGGTCACCCTCACAGTATATTTTTCCTGCTGGATCCATCTTGTCTGGAATTCATCCCCTATATCCTATCATTATTTTTATAAACTGCCTTAATAACATGCACTGCTGCCTGCTACAACAGGAATGTGATTTTTATGGTCTGTGATGGCTATAAATTTCACCCTTTTCTAAGCATCTTTCTTGGCATGAACATTTTCATACAACAAAATCAAAGACTACTGCTGTACTAAAAAGTCAAAAGGAACCAAGACCATCATCTGCCCCTAAAGCAATTAGCTTGCTGAAACTCTGTGGCTTCCAAACCAGGGTGACTGCATCCAATATTCCTCTTAGGAGTGATCCCTGGCCTGTGTTAACTCCCAAAACATTTGGGGGACTGCTGGTTGGCATGGACCAGAACAGCACCAGGGACCATCTGAGTGATTTAACAGCGCAATCGAATCTCCATGTCTGGGGATGTTTCCTGGCAATGTTTAATGTACTGTGTAGACACAGCCATAAATCCTACAGGATAGCTACATTAATGTGGCTATTAGGTAAACAGGAAGAAACCTTTGACCTAGAAAACACTTTGTGTGCTGCTCTGTCATTGGAACTGTGCATCTTTCAGACAGTTGTGAGAAATTGGTACTTGGGTACCCAGCCTGCGGTTCCATTTGCTGTGAGCATTACTGAAGGATTATCTAGAGGAGGGAGGAGTGCCAATGCAAACCTTCTACCTAAATTTAACCTCACAGCTGAGTTAACTCGACTGATATCAAAGTAAAGCAGAATTTCAGACAAATAAAGAGGAGAATCGCAGTGCAGAAGAATTCCTCCCCCGTCTCACACCAACTTGTTATTTCCCTTCCAGGGCTTCAAAGGGGAAATAAGGCATTCCTGCACACTGAGCTTTGAAGGTGAGCTGCTTTGTGAAAACTCCCTGCAGTGCTGTGTTGCTGAAACCAACAATCTGAAAATGTTAGCTCAGCTTTGCTGTAACCTCACTTTCAAGTGGCTGTGGAGGCTAAACACAAATCAAGCAGTTTCTTGAGCTCTATCTGAAAACACAAAACAAAACTAAACAAAAACCTCAAAAATGTGAGTTGTGTGTTCCCATCTTCTGTATTAACTTTCAGGCCCTGCTCACATTTCACTTCAGGTCCAAAATTGAGAGCCACAAAATCTGAGGAGGCATAGGAACCCTGTCTTTTTTCCCTTTACCTATTAAGTGGGAAGAGAAACAGGCTCCCACAGGGCCCAGTGAGGTGTTCAGCCTGGAAGACCTGGGTTAAGAGAAGCTGGATGAGACCTTTGAGGTTTGACAGTGATGTCTGGGGAGGAACACTGCAGGTCTGCTAGGAAAGGGCAGATATAACTCTGCCTTTTATTGCAATGCCACATGGCCATGTTTCAGTCCTTCAGTCCAGCCATGGCATGACTGTTTAATGCTTGCAGAAAAAATAAAAATTGGTGTTTCATTACTTGGGTTGATGGTTTTACAAGGTTTCCTCATCTGATGTATCCATACAGAGTCAATGTCACACACAGCAACTGTTACATTTTTTTTTCAGTGTATGGCCCCGTGCAATAGCATTTGTTGTATGTGTTAGTAATGCAATTATCAACTTCATGTTAGAGAAAACTCGTTTGTTGGCTTACAGGAATTATATAAAAATTATTTGGTACAAAATATCTCATAGCGTTCCTCACTTAGACTCATGCAGGTTGGAAAAGACCTCTGAGATCCTCAAGCACAGACATGAACCCAGCACTAAACGCTGTCCCCAGGTGCCACATCTACACATCTATGAAATACCTCCAGGGATGGTGACTCCACAGCTGCCCTGGACAGCCTGTTCCAATGTTTGTATTGTCTCAGTTCACCAGTGTTAAACTGTCCTACTACTTATCATCATTCCCTTTTGAAAACTGCTGTGAACTTACAAGGGTTCATCCAATGTCCGTTGAAGTCAATGGGATATAAGAGGTCTTTTAACAGCAAATTAATTTTTTCTGGTGGATTAAACAGCTTTAGGTAAATGGCAAATTAAGTCATGTAAATTATCATTAGCCTAAAATGTTATTCTAACATTATTATTTTACTAGTTTCCAGGGCAGGGACTAATCTCAATTACACTGGTGTGGATGCAGAGAGCTGTTCACCTAGAGCTACTAAACGTTTTCTTAACATTTTCTAATGGAATAGATCAGAATCCAGACCCCTTTTTCTTCTTGGTGGGATTTCAAATGCTGGTTTCTTTTGTTGGTTTATTAGACTCAGCCTTCTTGCAAAACACTTTTTTTTCTTTTTTTTCCTTTCACCATTCTGTGTGCTCCTTCTTTGGAGAAGAAAAAGTGATGCAGTTGCACAGGTAACTTTTTACCTTAGTTTAAATTCTCACTTTCTTTAAGAAGTTATTAAAAAAAAAAAAAAAAACCACACCAAAAACCAACCAAAGCCTGAGTTTTTCTCTAACTCCTATTGAAAAGGAACAAGAAAAATGTAATTTCTACCACTATGGAATGACAATACTTTAATATCTGTCTTTCTAATAAAATCTAGAGGAAGTTTATTTTCCCTAGGTAGCCTTGTGGGTGCATAAATAACGGGGTTTATAAACAAGTGTCCCTATCCATATGGTCATCCATCTGGTGGTGACGAATCCCAAGAGAGATATCAATTACTGGAAGCAAAAACATAAAGTTAGGGAAAGCTACTAAGACATTAGTTATACACTTTGCAAAAGATAAATTTTGATATTGCCATGATAATTAATGTTTTCCTGAAGTGTCTCTCATCTCGAATGACCCTGCAGGTACTTTCCAAGGAGGAATTATAACAGACGTGATTTTATGATATGCAAGGGAATTAAAAATAAAATAAATTTCTGGGGAAAAGTTCAGTGTTGGGGGGATGAACACTTACATGAACCTGCAGTTAAAGACTTGCCTCCCTGTGCTCTAAATTCAGAGCCTTCCCTTGGACATGTGTGCTTCCAGTGCAGTAGAAATGAGAAATTAGAGCTGTGGGAGTAGTGACCTCTTGGGACTGTGTGCCCCTGTGTGAGTGGGTGTGTCATGTTAGCGCAGCAAATCCCAGAGTATCCCCCCTTTTTGGGTATTGCTTATCTAATTACCTTTCTACCTTCCATCAAACAGATGAAGGCACAGCGATTAAGGTCAGCACGAACACTCCCTGCAAACACACACACTCTTTCAGCCCATATTTGTGGGTATGGCAAAGCTTGTCTTTGGCAAGTTGTTTGGAGTGTGTCTGTGCTAATTGCCAGTGTGCTTTGGGAGAGCTGCTGATCCAGCCTGACAGCTCTTTCTTAAACCTGTCTGCTCCTATGCTTGGATTATCTGTACACCTCAGTATTCCTCAAAAGAAACTAGTCTGTGTGAGGAACCAGAGCAGAGGTGTTTTAAATTGTTTTAAAGCTATATCCAGAGTTATCCCTTTTTTTGCGGGGGGGGGAGCATAAATGCTCCTGTCAGCTTTCTGCTCAGCACATTTGCTGCCCCTGGTCTCATTCTGTGGTTTGTGATTCTCTGTGTCTCATGCCCAGAGTTCAGACACACAGAAAAGAGCTCTGTATTTTGCTTAGGGAGAATCAGAT
Source organism: Passerina amoena (assembly GCA_013401095.1). NCBI lineage: Eukaryota > Metazoa > Chordata > Aves > Passeriformes > Cardinalidae > Passerina > Passerina amoena. Next base: position 586,359 of record WBNP01004898.1, read on the forward strand.
TCTAAATATCATACATATATTGGCTTCCAGGCATAGGAGTCTCTTATTAGAGCCAGCTTAGGAAGCAAAAATACACTTCAGGGAATTAACATCTATTGTTAGGAAGTATTCAAATCCTTTTCAATGGCAATTGCAGGGTACTGCCACTAATCATTCCTGTCAATTTTTTAGTACTTAGATACTATTCGAGTGAGATTTGAGGAAATTAACTAACTAAAAGGCTCTCAACTGAATATTTTGGAATACAGAATGATTAATCTTCCAGCAAGATCTGAAAGAATTTCTGATGTTTAGAGTGTTTTGACTGGTAGTCATGGGGAAGATTTTCAAAGGTCAAGACAAAAGAGGAATGCAGAATCTATCCAGGGAAAGATTGGAGTTTGCTATATAAGCAAGTTAAATTTACATCAAATCTAAAGGGAGATTAACATTATTTAAATTTTCAGTGCTGAAAAACAAATGACTATAAAGTATACTATTCTAGCACAGTGGTGCACTACACATGCAATAAAGATTAGGGAGCTCGAGCTATTACTGTAGGTATGCATGGTTATTGCAAAACTTTGGATCAGAATTTAAGTTTCTGTAAGATTTTCTGGGTGCAGTTAGCTTGTATCATCCAGATGTCTGCATTAAAAGAAGTTATAGCAAATCACGTTTCTCCTGTGATTAGTGGCTATAAAGGCTGTAACACATCATCCCAAACACACAGTGTTCCAGGGCCTTTGAGTCAAGTGTGATCACTTTATCAGCAAAAAAAGCTATGTACTCATAGCTGTCAGTGCTGGTAACTCAGTTTGGAATATGGCAGTCACACTGTGCTGTGCTCTGCTGGCACTTTATTGCCAGCAGTAACAATTCAATAACACCTCCATAACCCTATTGCCATTTGCTCATCCCCGAAGTTACGCCAAGGAAAAACTTCTCTACAGAAAATGTCCTTGTAGGGATGAAGATTGACATCATGCGGAGATGCAGGAACAGAACCTGAAGACAATATGGATAAAAATGGGACACCACCTTTATTGCCAGTATTGTCACAGGAAAAAAACCAAACACCTGAGCTGTGTGTGTACAGTGGGTTCAGATATGAGAGCTGGCTCTTGGGGAGATGACTCTGGGAGTCAGAAACACTGGAGCAAACCCTGCCCTGAAACACATCCTCCAGACCCTTGGTGGGCTCATCTGTGTGGCTCTAACTGTGGAAAACCCCAGCTCTGGTTATCACAGAGTGGGCTCTGGCTTGGCTTTGTAGAGCTGGAAGTAGTGAGAGAAAAAAAATCTTGGATTTTAAACTGAGCTTGTTTGATATGAACATCAGTGGCATGTAATGCTTGTGGAGCTCCACAGTCACTATGAGGTGCAGAAGCACAACATAAACAGCAATCACAGAGAATTTTTAGGACTAAAATTATTTATAGCAAAATAGGTATAATGACATGCTGAACAAAGGAAAATTTGTTCTCACATTGTTAGGAGGGCTGAAGGGGTTGAATCTGTGTCTCTGAATAGCATGTTATTACTCACCAGCCTGAAAGACATCTGGAGATGGCTCCCCTGTTATGATACTCATATTTCATACTGAACATAGTATAAATTCTAATCTAAATGTGTTACTGATTGTGATGGTGCAGTTTCATTTGAGCTTTTAATTCTGTTTATTTAAATATGACTATTTCATATTGATTTGTAACATTTACACTTGCAGATTGTGCTGTGCATATTGCATTTTCCCTCAAAATTTACCTGAAGTTGTGAGGTGAGAAGTGTGGAGTTTAAATCTTCAGAGAATGAAGGGGGAATTGGTGGATGAATAGAAATGCTTATGAGAAATCCAGATAATAATCCAATAACTCAAGTAAGAGGAAACATTTGTGGGATAAGAGGAACCTGCTGATGCTCTGTGACTGTGTTGTTGATATTTGAGATATTTGTGTTAAATAGTAAAGGAGTTGTTATTGCAATCTACTGAGGAAATGGCAAATGAATCACATCTGGGGATTCAGGGTCTGGGGAGGAGGTGAGTAACCCTGAACACCAATTTGTCTAGTTTAGCTAGAAACAAGCATTTTTCTGCTCCAAGGGCTTATTTGTGGACAAAACATCAATGTGATTCTTTATAACATTGATTTTTCTCTGGGAAGCTGAGACAGTGAGGAGGATATTTCCCCATGAGTGGAAAGGGCCTCAGATTACTCGAGGTTTGACACTTGCAGCCTAATTGAAGGAGTCCAGTGTGGGGCCTATTTATGACCAAACATGAGGGACACAGAAGAACACTTCAGCTGCAATTTTCTGGAGAGAAGCACAGAGATCTGTCCAAAATGCTGTCTCCAAACCTGAACAACCAACTGTGAGAAGGGGTACAGGAGGGAGGAGTGGTCACTTGACTCATAAGCTCTTCACAGCTATAAGGGTCATGATAATTCCTGATACCTGGAAAGGAAACAGGGAATTATCTTCTCAATTAATTGTGTATCAATACACTTTTCCAAGTGTAGTTACTTCTGTCTCCTTCTGTCTTATTTCACCCCCAAAAGGTTCTGTTTATTTTTGAGAATTACTGACTTAAGGATCCAATGGCCCCTTGCTGCTAAGTCCTGCAATGTGTGACTTTGTACCATTTCAGCAGCTTCAGTCCAAAAACTTGAATTAGTGCCACTTGACAACTTGGTTTCCTGAATAATGTTATGGAATCTTATGAAAAACCTTTTAGAAGTGTATTCTGCACATCCATTAGCCACACACTTACTGAATCTCCATGAAACCGAGACTGGATTGGTAAAACAGGATTTCCCTTGACAACTTTTATCCAACACATTGTGTTTATCCATGAACAAAGTGATCTTACTCTTTGTTAAAGCTTCAACCATCTTGTGAGAGAAGGAAGCCAGACTTACTGGTCTGGCTATCCCAGGAGGAGTGACCTAGAGGGTTTGTTGTTGCTTCTACACTTGTTTTGCTGCAATTGTATCACTGGACTTATGTCACTATCTCACTTTCTGCAGATAAAAATGTCGAGGGGCGCAGTGTGGAGAGTCATCATCTGTGGAGTGGCATCCTCATGTGGAAAATACTGTAGTGGTATGTTGATATGGACAGATCCTACTTCCAGAATGAAGAAAGGATGTTCCCAATCTGCTGGAAAAATAACCAAAATAGTGATGGTGTGTGCTCTGAGCTTCACAAGAGGTCAGTAGTACAGAGTCTAGAGTAAAGCATGATGCCTTGGGTTTCATGAGGCTGAAATGTCTTCCTCTGGGTGTAAAGTCTCTCCACCAGATTGGAGAACTGAATGAGTAGAAGTCTGTTTCACCTTCTCATGGGACCTTGCCTCTCTTGTCTGAGGCAAGGTATTCTTTCAATACCTGGTTTTATGTAGATTTTATCTCAAAGACATTCTTCTAAGTGGGAAAATTACTGTCTTTTTTGACAAAGCCCAAGCTATGAGCCCTTAAGTGCCAGGGCTGGGACCAGTTCAGCACCAGTGGAGCCAAGCGTGGCCCTTTCCCTTGGCATTCCCTTCCCTTGGGTGACCCTGGGGAGAACCTGCTGGGAGCACCATGGGCAGAGCTGGTTTTGGGCTGACTTCTGGCCCAGGGAGTGGCTGTGCCCCACAGCTCTGCTCCTCAGCCCCTGCCCCAGCTGGGGCTGTGCTGGGCTGCAGCCCTGCATGGCTTGGCTGTGGCTGCTGCTGGGGCAGGCTCCGTCCCTGAGCCACAGGGGAATGACCTGGCCTGGCCTTATCCATCCCCATCCCCATCTCTATCCCCATCCCCATCCCCATCTCTATCCCCATCCCCATCTCTATCCCCATCCCCTTCTCCATCCCCAGCCCCACAGACACCTCTGATGCTCTTTCCTGGGGCCGTGGGGCAGGATCTGCCTTGTGAGGCCCTGCCCTGCCCACCCCATGGCTCAGTCTGCTCCCTGCTGCCAGCCCTGGGTGAACCAGTCACCCCATGGTACCTTAACAGTCAGTGGTGAAAAAAAAACCAATATTCAGCTTTTAAAATTCAAATAGCAGAGGCATCTGTGAAGAGTTTAGGGCAGTGCATGTCCAGTTTTCCACAGTCCAGTGCAGGAAGGGCAGCAAGCTGGGAGGCATTGACCACTGGGATGGTCCATCGGGAGCTTCTGCCCAGTCAGAAAGGCTCTGCCATCTCCATCCTTGGAGGGTTTTAAGATAGAATTGGATAAATCCCAGAGCAACCTGGACTGACCCCATAGCTGACACTGCTGGAAACTGGGCTGGAGGCATCCCAAGGTCTTTACCCATGTTTCTGAAACTTTAAGTTATTATTCAGTCATACATTTTAATAATAAGATGAATTAAGAATGGATCTGTGCTAAGCAGAAAACAACACAAATTCAGCATTGTAGACAGTTGCTTTGATTGACTTCATTTCCTGACCCTTATTCAGTTTCTCTTATATTTTGATGGAATATTGAATTTCTCAATTATGACATGTTTCAGTTTCAACAGCATGTGATAAGGATGGTGTCTAGCCCTTCAAAAATCAAGGGACAGTGTAAATTTCCTTATTAATAATTTAAAAATTAACTTAGCTTGCTCCAAAATTTCTGTTCTGGACCTTGTCATAGAATATTCTTTGAAGAGTTTTGCTTTCATGCTGTCTGACATAGTGTTTCATTCATCTGAAAAGTGATATTTACTTAACAACCCAAACCCACAGTTTTATATATGATATATACAGTGAGACAAGTCTTTAGCAGCATAAATCACTGTGACTTTGAAATCCCTGGAGGAATATTAATAATTCAGAAATTGATGTGACCATTACATATCATCTCTGCATATCTATGTAAGGCCTATATCAGTCACATACAAAATCTCATTTAAGGCCTCATTTCACTTAGGTGCTTTAATAGTTGCCAAAATTTAAGCATGTCATTCACTTGATTGGTAAAGGATTCATTGCATATTTAAGTACCCTCCTGAATCATGATAAGTAAAATAAGTGAGGGATATAAAGAATAATTTTAAATAGTGGAATGTGGTTACCAGCATAATTAACTGCTCTGAAATGTGTATGCTCCTTTTCCCCCCTAAAAAAAAACCAAAAACCCAAAGAGAAAAGGAAAATAGTGTAACTTCTCTGCAGGGCTTCTGGTGCATGATTTGTAAAGTCAGTAAATTCCTTTGCTGTTTGCTTTGCAGTTCAGTACCTTCACTTTTCAGCTCTTTCCCTGTAACACAGACCTGTTCTTTGTCGCTTGACCTCTGTTTCTCCCTTTACAAACTGCTCTTTTTCAAAAAGCCCTTATGCTCAAAAGATTGTCAAGTGCTGTGGTTTCTATTTTCAGCTTGCAGTTAAAAGCTCTTTGTTATTTTCACAATTCCTCCCTTCTTGTGACTTTTACACTACACAAAGGCCATGTAATTCCTATCACAGAAATCCTGGTAAAACACTCATCAAATAAGGCCAGTTGAACACAAGACCAAACCCTATCATGTCTTAGATTTCATTTGGAGGATTCATTTCATTTGGATTTCAGTATTTCTGAGGAAATGAAAAGAAAAACTATACAAGATATGCAAAAAAAAAAAAAGCATAGGGAATTTAAATTTTTAACAGAACAATATTTTACTTCCACAGTTGTTATGGCACAGTCCAATTTTCTAATTAGGAGAGAAACAAAGAAAGATTTTAGTGTGATCCAATACCATCCACCATTGGTACCATAATGTGGAGCCACTTGGGAGTTTACAGAGAAATAATTGAATATATGGCAAATATGATTTTGTAAGAGCAGGCATGCCTGTACAAACAGATGAACCCAGCCCTGAACACATAACATTATTTTGTAGGGTTTTGTTCCAGTTTGAAATGGCTGACAAACTATTAATAGCTTTTGCATCCATGAAGAGGGATCCATTATTTTGGAACTTTGTGTCCAGAAGCTTCACCAGTATCCAATGAGTGTTCCTCAATCATCATTTTGGTTTTACTCAATGAAGAGAATGGCAATTGTCCAAAAAACATGCTTTGTTAAAACTTCACACTCCGGATGTTTTTCAGTTCCAGTTATTAAAGGATTATACTCATTTTATAGCTTATATTTGTTGCATTTTCCCTTTTCAACTATGCACTTCAATAAACAGGAGACTTAGGTGCCAACTGGTTGCCTATGATTCATCTTCCTTTCAAGCTGTTCTGTGGAGTACACAGGATGCAGAAATCCTCAAAATCTTTTTTCTAACATAGAATTGTTGTTATAAAAGATGGTGTGAGCCAGTAACTGTGACATGAGTGGGAATTTAGAAGCTCTACATCCAGTGGTTTGTTGTTCGGTAGAAGCTGTCAAAAATCTTCAAGGACTTTAATTTCTCCCCACCTAAACTCCCCCTCAGGAATGCACAATAGTTAACCATTTCTTCTTCTCTGTCGTTAGGATTTTGGTGTTGCTGCTGGATTTGTCAGTAAATCTATAGAACAGCTCAAGGAAGGAATTCCAGTCTTCATTGCCTCACTCATCCTGGATGAAATCACTCACCAGATGATGCCAATACTGTATTATTACTTGACTTTCATGTAATGAGAAAAATACATGAGAAAAATTAGCACTCATTTTTTCCTTGAATCCAGACCACAGGTTTGAGACTGTTTTTTCAGCAGAACTGTTTTTTATATTATTTCTCATCCCTTGACTACCTTTTTTTCCTCCTGGCATTTATGGGATATCAGAACTTCACTGAAAAAATGGGGAAAAATATTTACTCCTTTTGCTGCATCATCTTGCTCCCAGTTACAGCAGATGGGTTTCCATCTCTTTTCCATTCAGGGGTGTGTGAGAGCAGATTCAAACGAGCCTAAAGGCTCAGCTCAGCTCTGCTGAACAAATTGCTTTGCTTGTGGACAATGGTAGCTACTTGTGAAAACATGTAAGAATAAATCAGTATTAAGATTACAAGATTTAGGGGCAGTGAAGTTGTCTTTTTCTTCTGCTGGAACATGTGTCTGAATCAAATTGTTCCATTCATTCAGACAGCTGTAATAAGACCAGTGAGGAAGCTCAATGTGTATTTTGTTGCAGGATAAAGTGATTGGAAAAGGTTCTTTTTTTCCCCCCTGTTATTGTTGTTGCAAAAGAGGTTGAAGGAGTTTTTCTGAAATTGTGTTAAAAAAAAACTCATAGGGAAAATATATTGGAATTACAATATTGGGATTTGGATTTTTGAGAAAACTACTTTGAAAAATAAGTTTGAAATTTTTAATTTTATTACTGGGGGCGCAGTGTTGTCATTATTGTGATGTTATTTTAAAATAAATGAGAGGAAAAAAACCCAACCACATTTATGCCAGTGGCATTGCCACAATTGACTAAACTACTTTCCTGGGGTGGTGGTGGGGTTGAGAAATCTTCAGTGGTCCCAAGACTTACTGAAAGATATTGAACAGAAGAAGTGTTTCCTGTCTCCTGTTGCAATGAAACTAACTGATGCTTTGGAAATTGAAGTTATTGGGATTTTTGATGTAACTCTACTCCAAAATGCAGACATTTCTATAAGAAAACACTTGGACTTTTGATTCAAATCAAAATTTAGAGTAAAAAAAATAAAGTAAATGGCAGTCTGTAAATGTGCTCATTAACTAAATCTTGCATTTGGAGTCTGCTGAATTTGGAACACGAGCTCAGTGGGTATTTTGAAAGCCAGTGATCGTCTCATGTGGGACTTCATAAGTGGAGGTGGTGCTCCTGGAGGAGATTCATGACTGCTGGAGAAATATTATTTCCCTGTTTAGAAAGAATTATAAACTTACCAAAGTAAGACATCTGGCCATTCACCTTCTTGGCAAAGCCTCTGGAAATGATTGATGGCTCACAGTCCAGCACAAACACCAGGGTCTGCCAGAGCTCTGAATTCCTCTGTTGACTGTCCCTCAGATGAAAACCTCTGACTGCTCCTGCAGTCCCTGTGCTAACACAGAAGGCTCAGAGCACTGGCAGGAACAGCAAACAGACTGATACAAACTAAATTTGCTTAACTAAATTAAATGCATGACAATGCTAAGAGGGCAGAGTTAAGGGCCTTCAGAACATGTAAAAAAAGGAGGGGAAATGTATGGACTGGTTTCCCAGAGGGGGAAAATAAGACAAAATTTAAAGGGAGACATTAGGAAAGAGTTATTTGTTTTTGGTTTTTTGTGTGGTTTTGTTTTTTTTTTTTTAAATATAGAGTGCATACACTCTGAATGCTTTTTGTTTTTAACACATAATCTGGATTTGCTGTTGCTTGGAGGGTGGGCAGCAATAAGTCAGAGAAGGATCTGTGCTGGATGAAAATAGAAAGCTTTCAAAGGTTTAACCATGTGGTAGAGGCAAGAAAATGCCCTTCAGTTTTTTCCTTTCAATAATACAACTCTGAGAAACACAAAGTGGCAGAGAAGCAGTTGGAAAGAAAATGCACAGTAATTACCTTGGCTTTGAGGTTCCATGGGGATTTTTTTGTAGGACCAAATTCTCTCTTGTTTCACTCTTGTGAAAGTTATCCCTAAATATTAGAGATCCTAGTGTGTCAGCCACTATTGTCTGTGATTTCTTAATTATGCTACACTTAACCAGATAGAGAAAATATCCTTGACACTGTCTTCTCTTGGATTTCTCCAGAAGAAAGTCCTGAAGAAGGGAAATCTAAAGGGACCATATTATTTTTTTTATTAGTTTTCCACTGACCACGGTATTTCTGACAGCTTCAGCAACTTTTTTTTTTTCTTTCCAGAGAGTGGGTCTGCCCTGTAGAGTGGAAGAAGTGGTCCATGCTCCTGCCCTATTTCCCTCAGCACCTCTGCAGGAAAGTGCAGTGCCAGCTGCTATTCGGTGTCAGGTTTTTGTCTGGACCCCAGGGCTTCTCACTTCTCCCACCTGCTCTCTGGCAGTCCTGCAGCTGGAGTCAGGCTGCCTCCAGCAGGTCACCCAGACCAGAAAGTCACCACAGTAAAGCAATGGAAAATTTGGCTGCCCTATTAATATCCCCCATTCTCCCCAGGGCTGATGGTTCCTTTGGAGACCATCTCCCCTCTCTCCTCTCTGCTCAGATTTCCTTTTTCATCCCATGAACCTTGTCTTGAACTGAGGGTAGATTTAGCCATAGACCTGAACAATGAAAGAGTGGCAATAGAAAACTAGAAGCCTGTTCTTCCACCTGATTGGGAAAGGTGGGAGCAATTCCAGGCTATTATCTCTGGAGTCTGGCCAATTTCCAATCTGGATGTACTAAATGTGTTTATGAAATGATTCACATGTAGCTTGTTTGGAAGACTATTCTGACATGTGACCCTTCTAGCAGTTCCACAAAGTGGTGAGGTGGAAAAGCATGAAATCTATGTTTAATGTATTAAAATTTCACTCACTATAAGCAATTTTGTGTCTAATGCAACCATCTCTTGTCAATTTTTCAGTGAAAGAGTTGCCTTCACCTGACATTTATCTCTTGAATAAAACTGTGCTTGAGATCTATGTGTTTTCATGCTGAGATTGCCAGCAAACAAAACAGACAGGAAAGTTTGGCCTTTTCAGTGGGACAGCAGCACAGAATTTATTTAGGGCAAAAGGAAATTGTACATGCACTCCTTTAAGTTATGGGACTTACTGTGATGGGACATCTGGTACTTTACAGTGCAGATTGCAAAGTCACTGTGCTGTATCATGTTAATCCCCATAAGTAAATGCTCCCTTACAGCTTCCTTTCCTGTATTAGTTATTCTCCTGCTTGCTGTCCTTGTATATGGGAAGAACAAATCCAAGGACAAAATGTTGAGAAGCAATTTGATTTTGTAGACACTTTGTCAAGCTCTATCCCCAGAACCTCTGTGGATGTGGGAGAGGAGTGAGGCTGTGCTGTATGGCTAAATCACATACTTTAACATCTCAGCTTCAGTTCAACATGACATGACTTCAGGCAGACCCAGAATTTCATATGGGAGCAGTTAAATAACTGAGAACATCTAAAGCAGAGCAGAACAAAATCAGGCAGTGAGGGGTAAATGCCTACAGGCAGGCCAAATCCACAGAAGAAAGGAAATTGCAAAGCTGTATATTCTGCATAACAAAAGAAATGTGCTTGTGATGAGTGCTGGCTAAACTTATACCAGTTTTAGGTAGGAGATAACAATTATTGCCATTGTAATCCTGGATAATTCCTCAGTTTAATTATCAGCCTCACTAAAGTTTATTATGCATGTGGTGGCTGGGGGTTTGAAAAGTCTGGAGAGTTGTGAGCCTCTCGATCAGGGTAGCATTTTGCATTTTTGGGTTTGTTTTAATCTGCTGTTACAAAAAGCAGATTAATTCCTATTTTAATTTCAAAGAGAACTCTTCAGAAGAGATAAGTAATCTTACTGTGGGCTGATAGTCCATATCCGTGTTTGAAAAAAATTGTTTCAGTTTTATTGCAGAAGAGGGACATTTGTAATACTGATTACTGTGTTTACTTCTCAACATTGTTTCTGCTAAACATGCATTTGCTGTATAAGAGAACAACCATCTGTGAATTTCTGAATTTCATTAAACAGATGATAAGTGTTTAGTGATAATGATTTCATTAAACAAATGCTAGCATTTTGTTTTCCACAGGATTAATACATTTCATACACAAGAATTATCATAAACTACTATGGACTTAAAACAATTTGCAGGCTGGAAATAGTCCCAGAATTACATAATTCATTGAGTCAGTTCAGATTAATTAAGAAGAACAGGTTACACATCTTAATTTATTATTAAAATGTCCTCTGAAATTCAACAAGAGACAAATGTAGGGGGTTTTTGTAACTTTTGCAATTTGTTTTGGCAATAGCTAGTGCTGCTTTTAACATCACTTTGTGTGACTGTGATTTTTTTCATATACACAACTCTTGTCTCACAAGTATTTAAATGAAAGATTTCTTTGTGTCTTTCAGTAAAAGTTTTCATCAAAAAGCAGCCCAAAAACAATTTTGATGCAGTTGTAAAATGAGCAAATGTTCTTCCTTTACTTTTCAAAGCTGTTCAGGTGGTAGTGAGGGTCTGAGACATCAAATCAAGGATTCTCACTAAGGGAGCAAACTGAAAGCTGGGCACCAGCAGCTGCAAGTGCTGCAGAGGAGTCCCAGTGGAGAGCAAATGATGGCAAAGAGCCTCTCCCAGTACAGGGAAAAGGGAATCTTGAAGGTTGGAAGAGTTTTCTACTGGTGTCTGTTGCCTCCATTTACAGAATTCATTTCTCTCCTCTCCATGATGCAGCTGCTGACAGCAGCAATGGAAGTTGCAGATGACCTAAGTTCCATTCTGTCCCACTTCCAACTCTGCCCTCATTTGCAAAAGCCTAAGCAGGAAATACCTACATGTCTTCCTACTCCTCCTTTCATTTCCACCCTGAGAGCACTTCTCCAAGAGGATCTGATGAGTAGAACAGCTGAAAAAAACTGCATTCACATCTTCCCAGGATGTCCATCTGATTGTTCTTAATCAGCAGCACATGACCCTGTGTTCAGTCCAAGTGAGTGTCACCAATTTCTATTGTGGCAGGACTCAGACAAACCACAGCTCCTCTGGACCCACAGAGTTCTGATCTGTGGTTGTCACAACTTCAGTTCAATGGAGAATTTCAGTGGATATTTTATGCCATGTTCAGCAATTAAAATATGAAAGGTAACTCTGGAGGAGGAACTCTGGAGAACTTCCCTAATAGCTTCTCTTCAGTGTGACGCCTCCCTGCTGAGTGCAGTGGCTATCAGACCTTAGCTAAATCCCTCCTCACTTTACAGATGCTACACTGATTCTCCATTTTTCTCCTCTCTGGTGTCTTCCCATGTGATACCATGTCTAATGCCCTAGCTAAATGCAGACAGATTTCATCTGCTCCATTTCCTTTGTCTGTGTAATCAGTTCTGCTATCAAAGGGAGATATATGATTATTTGAGCATTATCTAATCTTGGTAAACTATTTAGCATTTTATCTCATTTCTGTTTACCTCACATAACTAACATTCCTTTTTTTTCAAATTATTTTTTTAAAGTTATTGAGTGTTGAAGCCAAAGCTTTGGGACTGTATCTTATTCCAATAATTTCATTTCTCCCTCATTTAAAGACAAACTGTTCTCAGGTACAGTGACCTAAACCCTTCTTTGTCATTTAGCACATTCACCTGACAGAACTTATGGAGTCTAAGAAGAGGGCAGCCCAGCCTGTCCACTTGACTCCTTTCCTCAGACATGGAACTTCCCTTTTCCAGTACCTCTGATCATCCCTTTACCCTATGCTTGGTGCCATCTTCCCAACAGAAAATGACGACATTCTATTTCCAAGGCCACAAGCAGCTCAGAGAAATGCTTTATCTGGTGCTTACCAAGAGTGAAAGTTCTTTACAGCTCTCCCTGCCACTGTAGAGGAATGATGTGCTATTTTTCTTTATGTAAACAGGCCATTCTTTACATCCAGCTAAAGTAATCTCAAACAGCATTTTGACTGCAAAAACACAGAGGACTTCCCAGACTTAGATGAAAGTAGTTTGTGGAGGTTTATATAATTCTTGTTTGAATTCATTATACATGCATGGAATCATGAATCTTGCAAGAACTTTCCTAGCTATGTATTTTGGTGCCTAAGGAATACTGTTCTGCAGAGATAAAAGCCCAAATCCAGCAGACCCTTGTACCAGAAGTTCTTATCTAATTTTCAACATTTATAGAAGGATAATTACCTTCCTCTTCTCACCCACCACTGTTTTAACAAGGAGTTGGATAAACTTCTTTTTCTTGCAGGGGATGCAGCAAAAGTTTGAGATGCAGTTAACCCTGTCTGGTAATCCCAGTTCCCTCATTGGCTCATGCTGGGATTTTTACCAGGTCATTTACCTCAGCCTTTTCAAGGGTCTTTGACAGGCCAGTTGCTTTCACTGATTTCTGAATGGCTCAATGTGAAGGACTCAATTTCAGCACTCCAAAGAAATGTTACTACGAGGTCAAAGAGTCAAGAGGATGCCAGATCCTGGTTGCCAGCTTATGGCCACTGTGGGATGCACTGTCCAAAAGCCCTGGGTGGACACATGTACTGAATAACAGCAGTAATACACTGTGCAAGTGTATTATTAAGTGATGTATACACTGTGGGCTGGAGCACTGCAATTTGCTATACTTTCATGGGTCAGGTGAATGAAAGAAAGATGGGAAATGATTACTCTGCAGGAGCCTGAATCAATCTCTCCCCATTCTCTAGGAGACCTGGAAACATTTGGCTCTTGCAAATAATCTTTAACCAGATAGGTCACACTATTAAAGTCAACGGCTTCTTTTGTGAGTAAGGAATACTCAGCAGGCAAAACACTTGCTGGCCTGATTTCTAAGCCTTAAAATGCTAAGAAGAAAACACAAAATGTTTTTAATAATTTCTTGTTGCTGCAATTCACATTTTACTACAGAGTAAAATTTTATTGTTAGTCGTCATTTATTAGGAAAAAAAAAGAGAAATACGAGCAGGACGCAGATGGCATTGTGCTTTTTACATAATTGCAAAATACTTATGTTACAGGCAATTTTCATTATGTACTAATCAAACTTGTGTAATCCTGTCACAGCACTGTCAGTATGATTATCGCATCTGTTTAACAAAAAAAGTTGAAAAACAATAATAAAGTAGATAAATTAGTGGTTTTCTCAGCAGAGACACAGTGACAAAGATCCTGCCATGGATGATGTTCCCAGCATACAAGAAGACAGGATGAATTGTAGCTTCAGTGTGAATTACTCTGGAGAAAAACAAGAGGTATGACAACCATCATACAAGATCACAGGAGCAGTTAAGCCAGCTAGAAAAGATTTGTACCATGTCCCTTATAAACATGTGAAAGCAGCACTCAGAGCCTGCTGTGTTTCCTTTCTTTGCCAAGCAGAGAACAGTAATACCTGAGAGCATCTTTGTTCGAAGAAAGAATCAAAACATAACAGGAACAGTTAGAGAAAGGCAGAGTGTTATTTCAGCATCCCAGAAAAAGACACCACAAATTTAGCAGCATGGGCTGTGCAGGAAGGAAAGGAGACTCACAATTCAAACCTTGCTATGGCTGAACAAACAGGCAGTGAAACTGCAAAGTGCTGCTCAAGGGCTGGTGGGTGTCACATGGAGACAGTGTCCATGGCCACACAAGGGATAGTTGTGATCACCACACAAAAACTGCTACAGCCACCCTCAAATCAATAAAATCCCAATATTGCCAGGTGGGACGTGCCCAGGCTTGTCTGGCCCTCGCCACGTGGCTGGAGACAGCTGCTGTGGGGTTTGTCCACAGAGATATCTCTGGCTGGCTGGATGTGGCCGCTGGGCAGCTGAAGCCAAGTCCAGGCTGGTAGCAACTCAGGCTTTACCTCTGAAGGAAGTCTTAGGCTGTGGTAAGGAGAAATAGGAGTGGATTCCAACGGAGGGTTTAATCCAGAGTTTATTCCAAGTTTCCAGACATCTGAATGTCGCAACAGCTCCGATGGAAAGCCAAGACACGTGCCCTGATTGTCTTTTAAGCCCAGGGAGAGGGGGAGGGAAAGGACAGGTAAAGAACCAACCAGGTGGGGGGGGGGGAGACCAAGGGGATGGAGACATTAGGACAGGCCAATGAGCCCTGACCTGAGGGGCATCTTTTGAAACCCCTGCCAACCATAGGGTGCTCCTGCTGGAATGGACAGCTCTCAGCAGGGGAGGTTGGCATACAGGGTGGGGGGACAGGGAAATCTGAGACAGAAGATTGCAAAACACTGCAACAGATGGCTCCAACCTGTAAAAGCCTGTGTGAGGATCTTGCCTTGAATCTTGGTGGACAGACTGTCTGCAGACTGCAGTGACCTTTGCTGGACTCTGACATCTGGTAGGAGAGGGTGCCTGGGAGGAAGAGGGTGGACTGTCCCTTTACTTACACCCTGGGGCTTTGCCACATCTGGTCACAACATTCACCAACTTCAGATTTACAGTTTTCAGACAATCTGCTGCAAAACACTGAACAGAGCACCTTGAGGAGGGAGATCCTCTATGTTCCTGAGACTTTCTGTCTCCCAGCAGCTGAGGAAGAGCAGATCCTTGGAGCTTTCTGTGCAGCCATAGGTGCAATGGCAAGCTCCTCTGATGCCCCTCTGCTGCAAACTCAAAGCAGAAGCCTCTCCTTGGTTTCAGCCAGCCACTGCCTATGAGTGCCTCCAGGGAAGCAATTTTTCCTGGAATCAGTGTTAATCTCAGCACTCCTTTGTTGGTTTCCCAGCCTAAACCATGGCAGCCCTACCAACCCTGGGAGCCTTGGTGGCCTTGGAGCCCCTGCCCACCTTTTCAAGCACCCAGAAGCACAGAGAATTCTTGTGTAATCCCCAAGGCCTCCAGGTCTGCCTGTTGATACTCACATGCCAGGTCCTTAGCGGCAGAGGGAGACCTGAAGTAGGATTTTCAGTGGTGTTTTCTTCTGAGCACAGCTGAGATCTTACAGGAGAAGCACCTGGAGCCCAGCCAGTGCCTCCTTTCTAGTGTAGGCATGGCACTGATTTATCATGCAGGAGGTGGGCATTCAGCCTTTTATTCTTCAGAGGTTTTTGAACCCCTGCTCCAGGAAAGGCCACTCAGTGCTTTGGTGCTAATTTCATATCCTTTGTTTGGGTGTCATTCCAAACTTTTAGGAATGAGTATTTTTAGAGTGCAGTTTAGTAATCTATTTATTTGTGTGAAGATATGGGACGTTTTTTTTCCTGGGCCATGAAAGCTTTGGCTTTTTTGGTAAGTCAAAAAAGATGAAAGGCAGAAAAATGCCTGGATACTATATGGAGAACTTTGGTAAGCTTTCCTCTCAAGGAATCCAATAAGATCTTTCACTGACTTTTGGGAGAGTTTGAAAAGGCCTATACTTCATGCAACAGCTGAAGAAAGCTTTTTTTTTTTATGAAATGTGAGTTGCTACTTACCATAGATAGTTCCGAAAATCTCCAGTGTGAGATTTTTCAGTGATGCCTGAACTTGAAATTTGTGTACAGGAGGAGACTCTGGCAATACACAGAGACTGAAAAAAAACAAAACTCCAGTCTAAGAAAATGACCATAAATTCTACATAAAGCACTTATAAATAAAGTCACAAAATATTACCATGGCAACAAAGAAAGAGATGAACTTTTCATTATAAAGGACAAATCATATGATGTCTTTATTATAAGTTCTATAATTTCTATTTTCTCTTACGGTATCATAATACACAATCTTGGTTAAAGCACCATAGAACTGTTATTTTCCTCCATATAAAACCTATCGATTTTCAGGGAAATTTCACTGAGAAAATGTCTTCTATGTGTAAGCAAAACAAAATATTGCTCTTTAAAA
The DNA here is from genome assembly GCA_013401095.1 of Passerina amoena. Taxonomy (NCBI): domain Eukaryota; kingdom Metazoa; phylum Chordata; class Aves; order Passeriformes; family Cardinalidae; genus Passerina; species Passerina amoena. The sequence goes on from WBNP01004898.1 coordinate 602,701, forward strand.
CAGGGTATTTGGCTTATAAACAAGCAAATAAAAAGCACTTAATCCACAAACAACCATAAAATGAACACGTAGAGCTAGGCACAAAAGTCTCAAAACAGAGAAAAATTACCAGAGGTCAATAGCAAGCAAAAAATTTGAACAATTGCTGCAAAATATTAGCACTTCCTGTAAATTTGCTGTTTCTACTTTCTCACCCCTGTGCTGGTTTTGGCTGGGGTGGAGTTAATTTTCTTCATGGTAGCTGGTATGGGGCTGTGTTTTGGATTTGTGCTGATAATACAGAGATGTTTTTGTTATTGCTGAGCAGGGCCCACACAGAGCCAAGGCCTTTTCTGCTATTTGTATGGCCATGCTGGGGAGGAAATTTGGGGTGTTGGGAAGAGACACAGCCAGAACAGGTGACCCAAAGTGACCAAAAGGATATTCCAGACCATGTGACATCAAGCTCAGTGCACAAAGTGAGGGAAGGAAGGGAGGGACATTTGCAGTGATGGTGTTTGTCTTCCCAAGTAACCATTACCTGTGATGGTGCCCTGCTCTCCTGGAGATGGCAGAACTCCTGCCTGCCCATGGGAAGCAGGGAGTTAATTCCCTGCTTTGTTTTGCTTCTGAGCAAATCTTTTACTTTCCTATTCAACTCTCTATATGTCACCCAGGAGTATTCCAGCTTTTACTCTTCTCATTCTCATTCTCCTGCTGGTGGGGGGTGAGCAAGAGGCTGCCTGGGGCTTGGCTGCTGGCTGGGGTTACACCATGACATCCCTCTTGTGTCAGAGCCATGTGCTAGTCCTGGTGTTTAGGGCATCTCTATTGCTTTTGCACTCAGAGCAACCTGTAATCTTAAATATCTTCAAGTTCTTTCACACATATAAAAATTACTATTATGAAAAACTTTATTTGTATTTATGTTTATGCTATTTAAAATTCCTAGAAGTTCTGTATCTCCACACATATTTAAATATATTGAGTTTCCAATACCAGGATACAAAACACAGTCCATGTGTTGGACTCCAGTTATTGAGGATTTTCAGTCCTCTAGGACATTGTGCCTGACCTCTGTCTGACAACCCAAAAGACCTGGACTTCCCAAGAGTCCTTTCCTATACCTGGTACCTGAGTGAGGTGTCTGAGATGGTCTGACACTTCTCAAAGTTCTACCAGCACCTTTGTTCCAGTGACAGAATCCCATTCCTCCAGTGGGATCCACCTCCCTGGGTTCAGGTGTCAGTGATGTCAACAACCATGTTGAAGCTTGTTGCCTGTTCAGTGGAGACCCACTGGATAGTCAGTGACATTTAGCGCAGGATTCAATCAACCAAATGTCAACACCAGTTATAAAAACCAACAGATCTTGGTCTAAACTTCTTTGATAAGTATGGGAGCCCCCGGTGAGTTGTGCACATGGACGTACCTGGGTAAGGTATGTCTGTCCCCAAATGAGAACTTGTATTTCCATATAGGTTTGAGGCACTTAGACTTTTTTTTCCTCCTCTCTCTCTTTTTTCTCCCCCCCAACACACTCCTTAGTGCTGGAAGCCATAGATGAAGAGATGGTTACCCACTTTAGGATCACCAATGAGCCACCCTTGGCCTGTGGACTGCAGGTCTCAGATTTTGTGAACCAAATGTGTATGTGGCAGGGAAGGGGCAATAAGGAGAGGACACAATTAATATGTTCTGACCACTGATCTAGAGCTCTTCTTTGAGCTTCATACTTGCTGTTGACTCCCCAATTTAAAAAGAATTGTAATGACAAAATAACCAGGCCATTTTCTGATTATTACCTTTACAAGTTAGAAGAGAGGCACATTGTTAGGAGGTTTCATATTATAGTTAGAAACCTATTTTTGTGTTTATTGTTTCTCTCTAGCTTTCTCACTTTTGTTTCTTGCAATTATTTTGATTAAATTTACCGCATGATCTTATTTTTTCCTTGAAAACCTAATAGCAGGCCTAAAAATAATCACAGCTCATAGGGCAAAGAATTGTTGTAGGGTTTACTGGTTTCTTTTTTTCTCCTTAAAAGTTATAGTTGTAGGACTTTAAATACTACATAAAACTCCAAGATTACTTTGAAATGGTGTAAGAAAATGCTGCCCTAAATTAGAAATTTACATCTATTCTCGCCTCTATGTGCTGATCCATTTTTAAAGCACTTGCAAGATTTGTTGTTATTTTGAGGCTAGAAAATAGACTCTAGTTCTCTTGTGAAAGGAGATATTGTATTCCTACTGTTTGATAAAAGCAAGAGAAAAGGAATTCAGTTCTGTCATGAAAGAAATAATAAAAATAATCTCTTCTTGGTGAAACTGCAAGGTCAGTTAATTTCCTTACATTGATAGAAGTGGTCACTTCCTCCCTCTTTTTGTCTTTCTGAAATATTTTCTTTTGTCTGATCCTGCTGTTGTGAGTTAGTTCTGTTAAATCCTGATCTGTCTTTGTAATGTGAATATCAGCTCTTCTCATAGCTTGCATGTATAGGGATGTATCCATAAAGCCAGGGGTTTTTTTGCTTTGTTTTTTAAAAAAGACTTTTTATTCATAGTACATTTATTATGGTTTTTCCCGCTGGTTATGTTGCAAGAGAGCTGAGACCCTCCAGTGAGGATCATTTCTCAGTGAAAGGGTGCAGTACATTTTCCTCATTAGCTATGTCTTATCTATGAAAAATACAAGCTGGTGTCCCAGACATTAGAAAAGCCCAGGTAAAAAGGTCACACAGGAGCAGGAGGAAGGCTGCATGTTCAGACTGAACATCTTTACACTTTTTAAAGATGTAAATTAACATCAGATGCATACAATGAGGCACCTACAAATAGCTGAAGATCTTTGTGTTCTGGCCAGTCCTGGTAATTTTGTCACAGGAAGCACAGGTAGGGGGGCATTCTTGAAGGGACTTTAAAGAGGGACTTTAAAGAGGGATGGACCTTAGAGTTTATTCCCGAGTTGTAGGTTAGACTTAAAGAATCTTGTTGAAAAGCACATAAGGGGTGCTATAAAAGAGTTGTGTGCACAGGAGAGACCTGGGAAGAGGGAGGTCATGAAAATGTACAAGGGCAAGTGCAACTATTTTTGTACAGGTAAAGATGCAGAGGCAACCTCCATCTGATGTCAGTGAGTCACAGAGGAATTGTGAAGGGACTCAAGAAAATAGGTGTAGTGCCTATAAAAAGCTAATAGCATATCAGAGAACAGATTTAAGAGCAGGGCAGCAATCAGGAAGCCAGGGTGAAGTCCAGACTAACATTCTTTCTGCAGTGCATGTGGGAAGGATGGCTTGGATAAGAGGCCAAAGTGACCCATTTTGTGGCAGCTACATTTAGCTGTTAGCATGGGGAGAAGCACCACAGACAAAGGCTGGTGGAAGAGACATGCCCAGGGTTGAGAAGTGTGTTTGCAGGTGGTCAGAAGTGGTTGAGTAAAATAATGGACAGTGCAGAGGCTGAGCTTCTGAGGACTTCACAGAAGTGAGAAGATAGGAAAGCAAAATTGTAGAATCTAAGAAATGAAATTATTAAAAGCATGAGCAGAAAAGGGGAAAGACAAAACTGGGGTTACAGGATACTTGTTTACAGAGAGCAGAAAAAAATCTGATTTTAAGAAATGAAGTTCCTGTGTGAAGTGTCTGAGGGGTCATGGCAGATGAGTAGAAAATAGACACTGGGGGTTTATTATGACTAAGAGCTCTGAAGTCCTTAAACAGCAGAGCAGAAAGAAAGAACCATGGATAACTGTAAATGGTCCAGAATCCAGAAAGAGCTCAACACCTCCTGTAAACACAAATAGATCTGCCTACCACAAATTTTATTTATCCTGTGGAGTCTTAAAGTACAAGAATGGCATTTCAAAAACAGTATTTCATGACAGAGAAAAGCATCACTGTGGGTTCTTGCCTGACAATAGAGCCAGACTCCCTGACATTTACAGGAGATATCTCAAGGTCATTTGCAGCAGAGACCGGGCACTTTCAGTCTCTCTCTGCCTTTTGACTTCAGCTCTTGTTTCAGTGGCTTCCTCTGTTGGTTTGGGTAATGGTAAGTGGCAGTGGCCAGGAGCTGCTGCCTCCCCTGTGCAGGGCACTCCGTGTGCTCGGTCTAATTGCGCGTTGGGGCCGCTGCGCTGTCCCTCGGAGTGAGCACAGATCAGAAGTCAATTGTCCATTCTAATCAGATTTACCCAGAATATATGCTAGGTGAAGTTTCAAGTGACTGGAATTAGCTCACGCACAGCAAACATTTCAGGTCTAATCTGATCATTTTAAGTGAAAACTAGTGAGCTCCAACTGTAGGGAAGAAAAAGCCGTGCGATAATCGATAAACCAGGAATGATCTGAGAGAGGGGACCAATGTGTCTGATTAATCATCCTACCAGCTGACCAGATTTATGACATAAAGCACATTAATCACATACCTTCAGAAAAAATGGGCTTTATACTATACAAACGTTACCCACAGCCTTTGCTGTGGTAATTTGATTTGTGAAAATTTCCTCTGAGACAGCAATGGGATATGCTACAGCTGAAACATATACAAATATTCATAATTATTTTCAAACAGCAATTGTATTAATATCTTCCTGAGTATCTTTTCTTGAAGTGTTTCTCTCTTGTGACTTGGCTGTACATTCTGTTTCTCAATGCTTACACCTGGGTAAGAAGATGTAACATGGACTCTTCACTGGAATTTAATTTCTCAACACAAATCTTGTTCTCATCACAATAAAAAAAACAAGCTTTGTTTCCAGATTGATTTTTTTTCCTTTAGTTTGTTACCAGAATGTCTCCCTGTATGCAGTTTTTAGAAGTACTTTTACAGAGAGATTGATTTCTTTCTTACATGAAGCCTCACTTTTCATGGTACCAACGTGTTCTCTCTTCCCTCATTACACTGATACTTTCATTGAAGGAGAAAAGAAGGAAGAGAATGTCCTGTTCCAGTAAGACTTTTAAATCCTTAAGTATGTACACCTAAAGGTCTTTTAGGTTTGTGGTTGCTAGCACAGATTTTACTTTTGTGTGGATCAAGTTCCATATTTCACCTCCCAAAGAAAGGCCAGAGCTGCCCTCTGCTAGAGGGCACGTGCTAACAATTTAAGTCAAATTTACCTAAATACTATGCATTTGGCAAAGGGAGTGTTTCAGCAAGCCTAATTACAACTTTTAAATAAACCCAAACAAAATACTTAATAGGAATTAAAAAAAAATATCAAAAATCAAAAAAAAAAAAAAAACAACCAGAAAATCTGCTGGAAACAGTGTGGACCTTTGTATTCTAGTTCAGATCAGCAGAAGGTGTATTTTTCTTAACTAAATAATGTAAGGTAATGAATCAGAGAGAAAGAAGATGTAAGGAAACTGAATATTTTTTATTATATCCATAAACATGTCCAGTTGTCTGTATTTTCCCTCCTTGGCCATTTTGGCTTGCCATTAGTACACATTTGTCTGGGTTATCCTGCCAGGAGGGAATTCAACAAACTCCGAATGCATCGTGACAATCAAAAAACCCCCAAACTGATAAACCCCCAAACTGATAAACTCAAGTAAGGAGTAAGGATGCATTTCAGGCATTGGAGAAGTCCTAGCAGACAGCATCCACGTGGGTCCTTGTGTTTTGCTGCTCAAACAGCCACATTCAAAATAAAGTGATGTATTGACCTGATGTGATGGCAATACTGTGCTGGTACTGTGGTTGTGCCAATGCAGTGGCTTTCTCACACAAAAAACTTGGTGATAAAGTTCCATTCTCAATGTGTTTTCTTCCTGTTTTCTCTGCTTCATATCTTCTGGTTTTTTCAAACTGCTTTACATTTGTCAATAGCTTTTAAAAGTTATTATTATTTATTGCTTCAGTTCAAATCTAGGTTTGATGAAAGGCCAAACTTGTACTAAGTGAGGAATACACCATGGTCAGAAAATTCTCTGCCAAAAAGGAATATCTCCTAACAAGAAGAACAAACATTATTATCCATCTATAGGGAGGGAGCTGAGTTATAGTCAGATTAAGAGTTTTATCTAATGTTGGAAAAAAACTCCTCTATGACAGCCAAAACTGAACAAAAGAGAGGAACTACCCATTTTTCCTTTCTGTATTGCCTGGAATATTCTTTAGTCCCCTTACATGGCATTCCCATACTTTTTTGTCATGTCTATGTTCCACCTTCTCCTGTAACAATTCAAAACACTGCTGTAAAATTAATTTCCTGTTGTCTCCCTTCTGATTTTCCTCCCCATTTGAGTTCCCCCCCTCCATGGCATCAAGCACAGCTTCTGTCTGTACTTCCAAGCTCCTTCACAGCCCAGACTTTGACCATGCTTTATCAACATGACAGATCCCTCCTACCCAGCCCAGATGTGAGTTGTCCACGTGTTTATTTTGGAGTGTTTCCCTCTAAAAATTCCCAAAGCCATTTCATTTCCCTCCTTCAAATCCCACCTTCAATTCCTCTGGTGTGCATGACAGGCTCAGTGCTGCTGAGCTGCAGTTGTGCAGGGCCCAGTGTCAATGCTCTGGCTCCTTCTCCTCTCCCATCTGTCTGCATCCCTTGCTTCCCACTGGGATCTCTCCCAGCACCAGCCACAACTCTGTCTCCTGGTGGCAAAGCCTGTGGAACAAGAGGGACATGGTTCATGAGAGTGGCACCTATTTCTAAAACACTACAAATAGTAAATCAATGTCATAGCACCAGCAACTAATTTAATCAGTAACACCAGAACCAAAAGCAGTAAATCACTGCCACTGAACCTTAGTCCAAGCTAAGGACAGTGATAAAAATACTTAACATCTTTTATATTTTGCTCATCCATTAATTCAGCCTGATGCAGGATTTTCCTTTTTGTGGCAGCATTGCAGGATTGGCCTGTGTTTGATATCACATCCTTTCTAACCTCCAAATGCTACTGCTGCTGCAATCACTCATTTGAGGGATGATCTATTTGGCTGCTGAATACTCTAATGATAAGATAGCTTGTGGAAATAGAAGCCTGGCCAAAAGATTTCTCTTCTGACAGCATCCTCTGCCAATAAGCATCAGCAAAAGCTGTCCTGACAGGGCAGATACATGCACATTGCTCTCAGATTCTAGTAAACCTGAAATTAAGTTCCCAAATTCAGCACTGGAGTTCAAACTATCCATGAGGGTCAGTTCAATGGCAGTGGTGGCAGCACACCACAGCACACAGGACCTGTCGTTCTCCCATGAGTTGTTTCCACAAGTCAGGCATATAAAATCACTGACATTAATTTAATGAGTTCGTTTTCAGGAGATTAGTCTCACCATGAGTTGGATTATTCTGAACATATGGAGACCCAGTCTGGCTATGAAGTATGTAAAAGAATGGCAGAGATTTGGGAGTGCTGGCTTTTTGAGCTGAGTGAATCTCATGTTAAATAATTTAACTCTTCATGCCACTGTTGGGACTGGTTTGTTGTTTGGTTTTGAGGAGGTTTTTTAACTTATTGCTATGCCAGTCACTGTAGGTAACTCCAGTTTGGGTTTGTAACAAAGCATAGTGCAGTCCAGGGTTGTGTATATTTATAAAAAATCAGATTTATAGCAATAGAAGGTGGGAGACGTCAGACCTTGGAACAAATGCAGACTAATGATGAAGTTTGGTTATTTATTCTAGCAATACAGGAAAATCTTGGGAATAAAAGAGAGTGCACATTGCACATGAAATTCTCTGAGATCAGGGCTCACTGAACTCAAATTTCAGGGATAAAAATCTCAGTGACTTCCAAGTGAGTGAGAGGCCTCACTTGTTGGTTTCTTGGGGGTTCTTTGGGGTTTTTTTTGAGGTGTGTTTTTTTTTTCTGGTGGTCTTAGTTTTTTTTGTTTTTTTTTGTTTGTTTGTTTGTTTTTTAATTGTGTGTGCAGTTTTTTTGCTTGGTTGTTTTTTGGGTTTTTTTTTTTTGTTATGATTTTTTTAGCATTTTAGAGCTCAATCCATGGAAGGGATTACACGAGGCCTAACTGCTCCAAAACTGCAATCATAGAACTTAGGCTAAGCAGCTCCTCAGTTGGTAACCAAATTCTGAAGGACCAGAAAATCTCATTTTTCTGACATTTTCAGTAGTGCCCAAGGTCATCATGCGTCCATTGTGAACAGTCAGTCTCTATCTCACCACAATGAAGACACTGTCATACTATCCACCCTGTTACCCATGAGGCCCATCTGCAAAGACATTTTAGAGGATGAGACTTGTGCAGAACATTTTACCCGGTAGTCTATTGATTAGAATGAATGCCAGACTTGGGAGATTCAGTGTCACCTCTGCCCTCTGCCTGAGATCTCTAACTCTTAGGAAAGAGTCTGGACCACAACAGGAAGAAATTGTATTTGGAGGAAGTCTTTACAATTTCCATGTGTTCTGCTGGAGCTCATTCCCTTTTTAAGGGAAAGTTAAGTAATAGTTGAGGAGTAGTAGTAGTAGCAGTAGCTATTAATTTCAGCAATCATTAGTATTCAGTTTCTTTCTCTTCCTGACTGGTGACTCAGCCTCTGTGTTTGCAGAATACTTCTCATGAGTTTTATCTCTTGGTGGTCTAATGAATATTCAGGGATCTGACCAAAGTGGAAAAGCTTAAATGGGAAAACTTGAGAGTCTTTTTCTCCAGGCTCCAGGGCTCCCCTTCAGGTGCTTTCTCACAATTCATGGGATTTTATTGCAATCAAGGGGATGAATGTCCACAGGTGGAAGTGGCATGTGAGGCTGGATCATCTGTGAGGCTGGGGATTGTTTGACCACGGAGAAGAAGAAGGTGACTCAAAATTTCTCAGGATATTCTGGTTCAGGTGTGCAGTTCCCTAAAGCCTGGAGTTAATTATGTGTTTAGTGCTGGTGGCATAGCTCACTCTAAACCTTTCCTTATGATTTTTGGTTGACTACAGGGAGATGGTGGGGGACAGGGCTCAGTTCACAACTCTTTGGATCCTTTTTAAACAGTTGGCTCCTTGCCTGGTGAAAGCAATGTCAATGCCAGGTGCAGTGTTAAAGCTTTCTCACTTTGGATATATTTTCTGCAGCCTCATGTTGTACCAGTTTTGGGTTAGTTCTACCTCTGTGTCAAATGGTTCAGTCACTGAAGCCATAATTCACTTACACTGAAATAATCTGTGCTTAAAAGGTGGTGGTCATAAAATATTATATTTCACCAGCTTGCAAATAGAAGCAGTCCATGTTCTTCAATGGGCCACACTCTTTTTTTTTTTTTTTTTTACAAAGAATTTACCCTTTTTTAAAAGCGCTCAAGTATCACATGGTTGTGCTACAAAACACATCACTGACTTTTTATCTTCTAGATTACTCAATGCCCTTAAAATAAAACATAAATTATTCTTAAGCAATATGATTTCAACCAACAGAAAGTTTGGGGAGTAGTTCAAGAGCTCAGGTGGGACAAGATATAAAGTTTAAAATTATCTCCTCTAACTTCTTATTCCCTGAATCTACAGAAAACTGATATTACTCAGCCTTACTCCTGACCATAATATAAAATCAAAAGGGGATTTAATGTATTTTATTGAGCACAAGGAAAGCTATTTCAAAAGAGGGGAAAGGATATGTCTTCTGCAGGCTCACCACAGGCTCCCATTACAAGGTAGTTAACCCATTATTTTTATTTCAAAATAGATCATAATTAATCACAGCTATTGTTCAGGTGTTCTGAAATCTGGCCATTTTCAGTGGTTTTGCTAGACTTGAAAAAGGTTTCCTGCACAACCCGCTCTCTGTTCAGCTGTACCAGCAAAAGTACCTGTTACCTGAAAGAGGAAGCTGTCAGACCCTTCTCAGCTGTTTGTCAGGATAATTCAATTGATGTTCTACCTAGAACCCTGCAGGACCACAGCTGCTGCAGTGGATAGACCTTCGTTAAGCCTTGAGTGACTTAACAAGCTGTGCTAATGAAACAGGGGTTTAATGAGGTGCTTTTAGCTAAGTTCAATGTATTTTTCCTCTTCATCTCAGCCCTACATTTCCTAAATTTTTTTACAATATAGCTTAAAAATCCCTTCATTTTTCAGCTAGAATGACCCCTGATATCTTGTTAATAACTGAATGTATAATATTCAGCTATTCCAATCAACTTCAGCAGTGGCTGCTTGCCAGGTTAAAGATCACACTACTGGACTGAAGGCCCTTTAGCCTGACTCATGGTAGTTCACAAGTACTTTGCTCTCAAATTAGCTTTAAAATTATATCTTTGATAAGTGATATGTCTCATCTTTCACAGTGCCATGTAGCATTTAGGAAGCTGTGTCACTTTTTTTAATGACAAATATTAAAATCAAGCTCTTTGATTCCAGAAATCAACATGTTTACTTACCAGCTCCCGTGTTTGATCCAGATTCACACAGTCATTAGCAGAGATAATGACAAATTGCCCCGTGTGACTGGGATGTGAGCTGAAGCCTCAAACAACACAGAAGCAGTACTCAGATCACCCAGCATAACTACCTTGCTTGAAAGCTACTCTAATTTTATAAAGCAAGTTGTCAAATCGATGTCTCTGCTGTCAAACAAAAATATAATTTTAAAGGAATGCCTCAAAAATCCATAGAGGAAATGTGAGTCCAGCATGACATTTGTTTGATTTCATTCCTCAGGCGATGCTATAAAAATTGATCAGACCACATTTAATGGAGAAATCATTGAAGTCTAATTCAACCAGCTCCAGAAATATTTATGAAGAACAGTTTAAAACCACTGATATGATACAGGATGATGCTTGTTGTAGTATTATTAATAGCTAGGAAGATGCAGTTTCAACATAGGATTTCTTTAAGAACTCTTGTGATACATTTTCAGCAGCTTTTGTACAATGAATTGTTATTAAAACAGCACAACCCTCCAAATTGCTGTTAGCTAAAGATGGGCTTTGTATGACCTGATATTTATCCATTTTGACCTTTAATGCCTTTTACAATATTAATCAAAATTGTTGATCCAATAAAAATCTAGTTTATCAGTCTTGTCCTGGTAGAAATGACTGCAAGCTTTTGCTAGTCAGCCCCGTGGCAGTCTGCTACTTGAAGTCCTGATTTTGTTTAACTCATTCTTCCCCATGCAGAATCACAGAATGGTTTGGGTTCAAAAGGACCCTGAAGATCATCTCATCCCAGCTCCTGGCCATGGTCAGGGGCATCTTCCACTATCCCAGGTTGCTCCAAGCCCCATCCAGCCCGGTCTGGAACACTGCCAGGGATGGGGCACCCACAGCTTCTCTGGGTAACCTCTGCCAGGGCCTCACCACCCTCACAGTAAAACATTTCTTCCTAATATCTGATCTAGCCTATTCTCTTTCTGTTTAAAGCCATTTCCCCTTGTCCTGTCAGTACATGCTCTTGTAAATAGTCTCTCTCCATATGTTGTACCTCCCTGGTCTGTGATGAATTGCACTGAATGATCTGCATGTAAATGTCCAACAGCAATTAATGTGCTTATAAAAATGATTGCCATTTTCTAATACTACAGGTCTGTGTGAAATCTTTGCAACCAGGATGCGAACATTTTAGTCAATATGGGGAGTTCTGATAAAGCCAATAGTATTTTTAGCTTGTTGAAAAGCCTCCTTGGAGCTCCTTATGTGTTTCAATTACTCTTTTGTTCCTCCATTAAATTTTTATACATCATTGCATAAAAAAAAAAACAACAAACTTCCAAACCCTAAACAAGTGAAACTGTCTTTTTCTCTAAAGAACTGTGATCCTTGAGGGCACCTGCCAGAACTGTGGTTCAGCAGAGCCTCTCTTGAAGGAAGAGAATTCTCTGTAATTTGACACAGGCTGCAACTCCTTCAGCACAAACTGGACCAGCACAATGTACTTTTCTTCTTCACAGCTGTGATAGCCCATGAGGCTGGAGAGGAAGGCCCTTGAAGGGGGAGCCTTTTTCATACCTAATCAGGGCCAGCAAAGGCTCGCAGGCGAGATGAAGGCTTGTTCTTAATCCAAGGAGCACAGAGTTATGGACATTGAAGCCTATATACATGCACACACAGAGAAAAAAATAGAAATAATAAATATAGTCTGGACAAATAAATTCTGGATTCCCAAATTCTCTGATGTGTCTTCATGTTCTTCTTAGCAGACTAAGAATAGTAGCTTGTCTGAAAAATAAGTGATATTACATGAAAAAAGAAATCTAAAATTTAACATTTTAAACTTTATGATTTCATCTCTTGTCTCTGGCTCTATGCAATTAGGGAAACCCCTTGGAGAGAAAACTGGCTGTTAATTGCCAGGAATTTTATGTACATAATGATTTTTCATTTTGATTTTTTCCACGTGCAAAGTACCTCCACACAAGTTTGTCTCAGTGGCCAGGGATGCCACACACCCAAGTGTGCAGAACTGCACTTTGACTTGCTTGGGACTGCACACAGCAGCCCTTTTTGTTTTCTTGGGGTAAATCCCAGCTCTGAGAGCGCTTCACAGAGCTCTGCAGGACCTGCAGCCAGGTTCTGTAATGCTGGGTCCTGGGATGTCCTGATCTCATATCCTTTATGTGAAGAGAAAAACTGAGGAACAAGATGCTAAACCTAAGCCTGCAGGGTGGTTCATCAGTTCTTTTTGGGGTCACAGTGATGCAGTGGGATGGTCCAAAACCCAGAAGCACATTGGGAAGTGAGAATATAATGAGAGAAAAAATGTGTTGCATTAAGGCTGTGAGACAGAAGGAATTCCCTTTCCAAGGGATATGCAGAGGGCTGAAATCACTTCAAAAGCAGAGTTGATAAACTCTGTGAGGAGAGTAGGGAACTAAGAGCAGAATGTGAAAGGATGTTTGCTCACTGAAGGATCCCAGAGTGATGACAAACTGGGGACATGTAGCTGCCATGTGTGACATTGTGGGGAGAAATATTTTTCTTAGCCTTCCTATGCACGTACTGTTATTCAACCTTAGTTCTTTGTCCCCAGAATCACTATCTGCTACCCTCACTCTCTAAAACTAAAAATTCTCCTTGTCTTACTGAGAAATGTACCCATGGGATGGGAGTCAGGAAGAAGGGAATGTGGAGTGGGGAATTTTTGGCCATATTTCATGGTGAGGGCTCCAAGCAATAATCTGTGAAGTTTACATCAAACCCTCTTATATCTCAGGCTGGCACTTTCTGCCACCAAGAACTCTTGTGTGTAAAAATATGCAGAAACCCCACATTTATTTGATTGGGATAATTTGAAGGAAACCCCTGGTTCACAGAGGTAGCTTATGCAGGATTTATCCACCTTGTGTTGACTGCTGTTTTCTGTGTAACTGGATGATTTTGTGCCTTTGGCAAGAGTTTCTCGGAATCTTTTTAATGCTGAAAATCACATTAATGTGTGAAGGGCTGAGCTGACAGATTTACCTGTTGCTTGCCCAGGAATATGTGAGAATGAGAGTAGCTTTGCACCTCTCTAATGTGAAGGATTTTGAGAAGAAACTTCTCCCAGGAATCGGACGCAGTCACCTTCCAACTGATCCTGCTGCAAATATTGGAGACATCTGTGAGCTTTTCTGTAGAACTGTGAAACAGTTAGGGGTGGATTAATGGGCTGAATTAAATGTTGTCATGACTTGTAAAGTCAGTTTACTTAGGCTGTAATTATAATCTGCCTGAAATGATGGGAGCTGGGAGGTGTTTTTGCGGGCCCTGGTGGGAAGCAGCAGGCTCGGCAGGGAGTGGGAGGGATGCTGGATCCTGACAGCGCCAAGGCCCCGGTGGCTCCTGTGCTGGGGAAATTCTCCTTGAGCACAGCCAGAAGTGCATCTCGCTGAAGCATGAAGATTTGCAGCTCTTCAGATGTTAATGCTGATGAACACAGAAAAGAAGCGGCAATTTGCTGGAAAATTGAGGTTTTGGTGACAGAGAGATAAAATAATCACAAATGCTTGCTGAATTTCGTACTGGTTTTTTTAAGTGTGTTACATTGTAAAATGCTACGTTTTCTTTCCCTTCCATGCTTTTTCTAGCAATAATGATTTAAGGATATAAGCAGTAAAATCTCATAAAGAATAAATATTTTGTTTTACCAAATAGTACATCTAGAAAAAAAACATTGTGCAGCATATAATAACTGGTATATATAAAGTTTTAAATTTAAAGAAAATTATTTTTGATACCACTTTTGCTTTTCCAAGACCCAAGATGATCACATTTCTTTTTCATTTTGACTTAAATTACTTTTTACAATTATTAAATTCAATATCAAACTATAAATAAATATATTTCATCCGGCTCCATACCTACTGTTTGAGCTCCATGTTATTAATTCATAAATCACTGAAAACTGGATTTTAAGAGTACTTATTTCTAAACTTGCAGTGCATTTTTAAGAGTTTTAGCCAAATAAAAAAAGACAAAGAATTAAAAAATCTATACAGATGTGTTGCCATTTAAAAAACTGATATGCCAAAATAAGGAAAAATATTTATTTTATGTAAATTTAATTAAATAAACTCTAAAAAGTTATATTTCTTCCAGAAATGACAGTTCTCCCCCACAGCCTATTTTTCCAGACAAGGTGAATAAAAAATTTGTGGTAAAGTTTTCAAAAATGTCTTAAGCTACTTTTGCCAGATAAACTTAGTAACCCTGGATCATCAGCCCATTAAGTTTGGATTTTTTCCCTGAGCTTTTTTGTTATTTTTATGTTATTTTTAAGAGATATCAAATCAAGAGGTTTAATTCCAACAAACCAAATTCAGTTTCCTTCCGTACAGGTGAGCTGAATCTCCATTTTTTCTTGAAATAAGAAAACTGATGATAAGGCTAATTCAAAGTAGAAAATATTTAATCAAATGTAAGTTGATTATACAGTCTGGAATGGTCTATTTAAAGTTACAAGCTTCATAATTTAGAAATTTATCAGTGATACTAAAATTAGGATGTCTGTGTTATGATGTTTCTCACTTGCTGTAACATTTCCCCCTCTCTTCCTGCATTCCCAGAAGTTTGTTTGAAGCATCATGCCCAGGGAAACACTGGGAAATGAGCTTCACTGGGAAATTTACTGCTTCACAGTAAAGTGACCACTGAAGTCAGGGCACTGAATTCTGAATGCCAAACTTTCACCTGGCAAAGTAAAGCTGGATGTCACATAAGCATCTGTCCAAATTCAGCACAAATGTATGAATGGCATTGAATAATACTATATTTCAGTTTAATTTTATCAAAATGGAGACCAATTATGGACTAAGGCCATGCAATCAGACACCAGCTTTATGGATCAGTCATTTTTAGGGACAGTGACTCAAACTGTGACATTGGTACAGCTTTTCTTACCTACAAGTCAAGAATTCAGCCTCTGACCATTTTCATGTTTCCTACCCTGGAGCTACAGATGCACCTGCATCTGTACAAACTCTTTATGGTTCAATGAAGGGACAGTGAGATTTGGAAACAGTAATTTGTCATACTGAATGACAAAATGTTTATCTAAAAGAACATGACAATAATTCTTAAGGCCTTTAGCGATGTAGACACAAACTGAAACAGAGAGAACACATCGTCCTGCTGCTCTGTGTTCACTGTTAAAGCCTCAAACCCTTAGAGTTTCCTCAGTTTCCTTAGTTTTCTAAGAGATGAGGACATTATTGGTTCTTAGCTAGTCTAAAAATATTTCTAATCATTGGCAATGCATTGTTAACTAGAAATTGGAGAAAAATTGCTGTTTGTGGGAGCAGTAGAGGATGCTGATTTTGTGCTTCTTTCTCTTGAAGGGAAAGAGAATGACAAGAAAGTTGCAGGATTTGGGAAAAGGGCTGAAAAAAATGTATGATTGAATCAAGGAGAGATCATGGATTAAAAAATATGTTGGGAATCTCCTTCCCTCCCTGAGTTTGGACACATAGTACATTGAGCCCAGCCATGGAGAGGCAAGGAAAGCCTTCAGTTTCCAAATAAAACCTAACAGCTATGGAAGAAGCAGAAACCTGAGCTGTAGCCCAAGGCAGTTCCCTGCTGGAATCATTGGAAGAGGTTTGGTGGGTTCCAGAGAGCACCTGAACTGCTGCAATGGCTGGGCCCAGTCTGCCAGTCCAAAGGACTCCCAAAGTTTAGTTGCTTTCGGGATAGGTCAGCAGGTGACCAGATAAGAGAATAATCCAAGGAAATGTGGGAAGACACTGAACTCTGAGAGGTGAATCCTCTATGACTCATGAATCTGTGGCAGAATATCATTTAGAGATACAAAGTGAAGAAAGGGAGACTGTCAGGAATGGTTGGTAACCCACACTGAGAGCATGAACTTCAAAAAAGTTGGCCAATAATGTGCAATTTTAAATTTTTTGTCCAGGATTATTACTCCCTCTGTACACTTTGCATTTCCATCTGGATAAAACATTTCTCGTGTGCCCAATTTATGAATGCATTTTACATTAGAAATATGTAATGTCCTCAAAAACCAAAGGAGAGTTTCAGGTAAGTACAAGAGGTGACCTCTGTAGAACAGCTGTTCCAGGCAGATCTCTGAAGGCACCTCTTTCCTCTGTACTTATCAACCTGTAAAACAGCAATCTCAGCCCAATAACCTGGAGGCAGGACCACTGGTACAAACTCTTCTTTTGTATAGAGGTGACTGCTCCATCCCATTATTTTTGTTTATAGACAGCTCAAGGCTCACATGAATATTTTCTGTCGGGTGTTTACAGCTGAGGTTTAGTATGTGGCTAAATATAGTCTAATAGTTCCTTCATCCCCAGTCTGCATCATGACATGGCAAGGCTTTTGAAGAGTAAGTAGGCCATCCAAAACAAAGGCAGAAAATTAAATTCAGCATCCTTAATGTGTGGTGTTTTCCAAAGCTTCTGTTACTTTCATGACATCTCGCCAGAGCTATTTCTGTCTGTGGGGAGTTAGGAAAAAGAACACATATTGTACAGAGAGCAGGGTGTTAAATTTATGCAAAGTGAAGAAGAGTGCTATCTCAAAAAATATTTATTTCATAGTTTTTTGCCTCGAGGACTGTGCTTCGTTACATCTTTAAGGAAAGCAGTGCTGTATTATCATCAGGTTTAAAATTCTTATAAATATTAAGAACAGGTTACATCTGGAACTTTTATATAAAGCAGGACATCAAGCTTATCATTTTGTGATGAAAGAAAGGAAACACCTTTACTGCACTGTCTATTCTTCAACCAGACTTTAGAAACAAAAAACAGCTTAAAGGAAAGAGAGATGTAGAAAGGAAGCAGGAGTATGCTGCAGTAGCTCTTTCAGTATTTTCTTTGTTTTGCATGAAATATAAATCTTTTGTTAGGGACTTGAATAGTTACAGCAAAATTGTGGTAGTTCAGAGTGCAAAGGAAAATTGTCTGTGTCTGCAGCAATGGGTTGCTGGAGTGCAAGCAGCTCCTGGCTCCACTTGAGTGTAAAATACTCCTTTGCAAAGGAACTTAAATGCAGAAACATTTAAGGACACGAAACAAAGAATTTTTGTGTTAAAAACCTATATGTTAAAAAACAATCTTGTCTGCAAGGACATCTAATTACTATGCTTGTATCATTTTAGCAGTGGCGTGGTTTGGTCTTAAGTAGCAGCTCTCTGCTCCTCAGGAAGGTGTTTTTAAAGGGATCTCACAGCAGCAGGCTGGGCTGAAGTGAAACATTCTCCCCCTGTCCCCCCGCAGCCGTATGGATGCCAATATCGTGAACTGATTACTGAGAGTTGGTAGGTGTCAGAGCAGAACAATTTTAATTTTATCTCTGATCATATGTATGTAGGCTTAACAAGAAGCAGCCAAAACAATCTCAAAACTATTTGTTGTTTAAAGTTCAGGGGGCGGGGTGGATTTATTTTTTTTTTTACTTATTCTCAGGAGTTTTCATTCTCTGATATGTTCCTTTGTACAGCTTACATTGTCAGATAAATGTTTCATGCATATTTCCTCTAGTTTCTTAAACAGAGGCAGAGGTAGAAATCAGTTTTCACTATAACTTTCTTATTATGAGACACTGAAGGTTGGATCCTGCCTCTCCAGGTGAGATGTGCAAGCACTTCATGTGCAAGTATCTTCACCAAAAGGATGCCAGGATGTAGCCTCTACCCATAGAGGATGTTTAAAAATATTAAACACTAATGAATTTGGATTTCTATTTGACTCAGGCCTACTCCAGTTCTTCCTCTGATAGCCACTTTTCTCTCAAAATTAATATATTGTGGCAAAAATAAAATCCCTCCTCCTGTGTCTTACTCTCTTAATGAAATAAAAATCACAGACCCTACCTGTGCCTTTTCCAACAGACAGTTCTCTGTATTTTGTCCTTCAAAGCCAGGATGAGAGTTCCACACCTTCCTTGGCAGTCTGGGCAGAAGCCTGGCTGAAAGATAATCATCAGCACAAACTTTAAAACTTTTGTTGATTCAGTCTACTCAGAAACTCCCAAAATTTTCAAGCCCAACCTCTAAAGCAGTTGTCTTTTCAGTTTTATACATGTACAAGGACTCTGAGATGCTCAGGTGTCCCACTGTACTGTTGGATTTAGTTGATTGGACTGCTCCATCTTCTTTTTTTTGGGGGGGGGTTTATTTTGGATTGGTAAAGACTGGGACATGGAGGAGGGAGGTTCTTTGACTTCATCCATTTTACTTTGTATACAGTGAAAGAGAGATGTAACTCATTTTTTTCCTCCTCATCCCTGGGCTAAGGATGTAACTCAGGAGTGCCCTCAAGTTCATGTGCTGACAATGGACCTTTTCTGGCTATTCCTAGACCCTGTAGCCATTTTACTTTGACATTGCTCAGCCACAGAGAGCAGAATAATGCTTCATTCTTTCACAGCTCATGGTGTTTGCTGAGTTTAAATGTGGAATTACATTTTCCTGAGAGTAAACAGAAGGCATAAGAAATTTTTCTCCCATCTAGTGTGTTTTGAGAGTTATTCTTTCTGTTCACTGTAAAACCCAGTCACCTCTTGCACTTGAAACCATTTCAGGTCATCAATCTTGATTTTTTTTTAAGTGATATACATTCCTTCTCAATTATTTCAGTTTTCTGCATGTAAATGTAGAACTTCCATTATTTTTTAAAATGTTTCACCTCTTAGGAGAAGAGATAATCTATTTAGGCTTTGTTTTAGGAATTTCAGAATCTCAGAAATGGGATAATGCTCCCTCCATGTGTTTCGTCATGGTACCTTTTTAAAAACCAAACCTTTAAGCAAAAGATCAGCAGCACTCCTAATGCAGATGCAGACCTTTAGGAAGCACATCAATGCAAGCCACTGCTCTCAGGGCTTGTAGATTTGAACCCTGTCAGAGTTTATCTGCTGCCAGCTTCAAACTGTGGTTTGACATTTCTGGTCAAGAGGGGTGCCCTTGTGAGTCCCGGGAGGGGAGGAATCTGAAAAGGCAGAGAGGAGCTTTTGTGTCCCTGCAGCAGAACCCTGCCAGCCTCCACTGCAGAGGCACCTGCTACCAGCAAGACTCTGCTTTGAGGGAGATCATCACAGCATGATCTCACTTGTGCCTGCAGTAGAGAGACGTCAAAGCACAGCAAGAAAGAGAGAGATGGCAGGGAGCATCAAAGGGGAGCTGCTAAAGACTGAATAGGAATGAAGATAAAAGCTGCAGCCAGTGTAACTCCCTTCCCAAAGGGACGGAGCAGAAGTGCAGTGTGAGAAGGAGTGGTCACAGGAGACCTCAGGGCCAAGTCATTCCTCCTGTAAGGCAGCTGTTACAATAGGCTGGGAATTCAAGTGAGAAAATCACAAGGAAATTGCTGTGGTGCACAAAAGATGCTTGTCAAACACTGCAGCCCCATGTCTGCTGGGGACTGAGAGACTACACTGCGTTTTTTCCTGATCTAACAGATGAGCTGTGGACCTCAAACCCTTTAGCACTGCAAAATCCACACCTGCTTTCATGCGTAATAGGATGATGACTGTGTACAGAGCCCAGCCCATCAGGCCAGGCACGTGGACCTGGAAAGGACAAGGAGATTGCTGGCAGCCCTGATCCAAGTGCTTGTTACTACAATTGCCTTCACTTTCTGGAGAGAAAATAAAAGGACCTTTTCTCACTGGTATGAGAATGCAATCATTTGTCTTCCTGTGGTTTAGGTATCCACAAGAAAGTAATTCCCAGGAGTAAGTTCCTTATTACTTTCAGTCTGTACAAAGTGAAAGCCTGGATGATCAGATCTAACTCTTAAACCAGTCAAGGACTCCCACCCCACTCGGATCAGCCTTCAAGGCACACATCCCTCTGACAAGGATAGAACTTCACTGGCATCGTGCAGATGATCAAGGCCTGGGACCAAGGCTTGGTAAATGTGCTAAAAATTCTCAGCTTTGGAAAATAAGATGCAGTGTCTGGTCAGTGGTGCCTAAAGAGCAAGTCTCATAAGATTTTCAGTTTGTAAGTGCCACACCATAGATGACCACCCTCTTAGATTCCTGAGCCTAGCAGGAATTTGAGCAAAGATCAGAAAGCACACCTCCTTTTGACCCTCAGCTAGAGCTCTGATTTCAGAAGACTCACAAAGAGAATTTGCTATCAATATTGGGGAGATGCTCTCAAAATTTGCTATGGCAATTCTACTAGGCAGACTGAAGAGACTGCCTGCAGGGTTATAAACCCTAATATAGATATAAATAACTCCCAGGAAAATAGATTAAAGGAGAGAGCTCAGTATGAGCACTTCAGAGTCAGAGGGAACCAAGGAATCACTGAGATGTTAAAATAAGAAGTAAATAAAAATGATTGGAAAATTTAGGGACTAGCTAAAACTCCATGGATTTGTCAAAAAATGGGTCTAAATGCATTCAGATAACAAACTGGACATGCCCCAAGGTGGAAGAAAGAGAAGCACATAGCTATGCTACTCTCACTTAAGCAGCCCTAGTAAACAGATGCTGCTGTCACAACAATCTGCAGAAGGTCTCCTGTTGAAAGCCTTTGTGCACTAGTTCTGCAAGGTGATACTGCATATTTATTGAACATGTTGCAAGAAGAAGTCGCTTGGGCTGGTGCTTGAGGGCTTAGCACTCTCCTTTGCCCTGAAGTTCCAGAATGTTGAACAGGAGCTGGCTGGATCTGGATCTGTTTACAAATATGCCTGTGAGCCCAGCTGTGGTGTTGGTGGGCACAGACACATCTGGTCAGGGGCTGAATTTGCTGTTGGCATGTGCTATGGCTTAAATCTCTAAAGATCTACTGCAAATTTACCACTACGATGTAATTCACTGATCATGGGACCCTGAGACAATATTCAAACTCAGAACTTACTAATTAAGTAAAATCTTAAGCACTTGCTTCATTTGCAAAGCATCGTGTTATCATGATTGTAGACAGATGATGCAACATATCAGACTTCATCTTTTGTCAAAAAATGTATATCCCATAGGAGGAATAAACTTTTGGGACAGCTTATGCAGCATTTACATCATACAAATTTGGTGCTCTTTATCAGTAACAGTAAAAATGTATTTTTGAGTTCTGTGAATTCAGGATGAGCTGATTATCTGAGTTAGCTTGGACTCTGAGTCAAGACTGCAAACTTCTGTGAAATCACGTACACTTATGCTAATATTTAAGTATACTTTTAAACTCTATTATAATCAATGGAGTTTAAGCACATCTTTAATGTAAGCACACATTTAGGTGCCTTGAACAAGGGCAAATTTCTGTCCTCCTTTTTTGAAAGAATTCAGTTTAACTCAGGACACTCTTGGTATTTCCTTACCCCAGTTGTCATTTTTGACCCCCTTTTAAAAATAAATCTGCAGAATTGCATCGTCTGCTCTTGCAACAGCTGCCAAACCTCTGCAGATTATAAATTGGTGTTTTCATGTAAATCAGGACTCTGATTACTCTATGGTAATTAAGCAGGTGAGGCAGCCCCTTTAGACATCCCCCAAGAAGGCACCTACCTCAGGAAAGAGAGTGAGTGTGGGAGGTCATGGTGAGTAACCACCCTCAGCTGAACAGTCCCTGCCTCAGACCTCTTGCAGTGCCATTTTTCTGGTCTCTGTCTTGAATCAGAACTGTGAGTTTTACACTTTTGCATTTAATAAGCCTGAATATTAAATCAAAATGCACAGTCATTTGTAAAAGAAGATTCAGGTCCTGTTAGCTCTCATCAATCTTTTCAAACTGTCTTTCTATTGAGAGCTCTCTGCTCTTATGTGCAAAAGTCAGACATAGAAAAAGGTGGATGAAAAACTGCCTCCCAAGTGCTTTTATGGCTTTGAAATTGTAGTTTATTTTTCCACCTCATTCTCCCACTTTGTGATAATCATTATTATCTCTTTTTCCTACATCTTTCTAACAGAGTGACACCCTTAATAGTTGAGCAAGTTTTCTGCTGCCTATTATTCCTCTGCACTTTTTGGGGAACAATGTTCATTTCAAAATTCAAAGTGGCAACCTCCATCTGTGGCTCTGTGGGGCTCAGGGATATAAACATGGACATTCCACTTTGCTTTTCATATTTAAGCATAATAAAATACAGCTTATTTAGGTCATTGTGCACGTCCCCCCCCCCCC
>WBNP01004898.1:629097-643559 GCA_013401095.1 Passerina amoena
ATACTAAAGGTATTGATTTCATTTTCATTTTTTGATGCCTGCAGCTTAGTCACACACTACAGATAACTACATGAAGATGCCTGAAATTTGAGTTAGGGCCTGCCTCTGAGTTGATAACAGTTCTTATCCATGCCTAATGGGATAAACTAAAGCATTTTAGCCATAAACCAACTATTAACTGATAACAAGAGCATCTGCACCTGCAAAAATGAGAACAGAAGTTAGGGAATGAAACAATAATCAAATATTTCCACCAAGATATCTATTCCTTCATTAAAAACTATGATTTTTTGTTTGTTTGTATGTTTTTTACTTTGTTCAGGAGTATGATACTGAAATTGTAGCATCAACTGATTGACTTAAGAGATTATATTTCTATTATTTTTTCAAATTTTGTGGAAAGATTATTTCCAATTTGAATAGTTATCTCCTCATAAACTACATCACATTTTGGATTTTTATTGTGAACTTTGAAAGGGAAAACTTCCTGCACATACAAGTGAGCATGCACCTGTCTATAAATATATTCTACCAAATAATATGATTATACAGATTTTAGAAACATCACCAAAACAAATGTGCCAAATATGGATAATTTAAAAAATAGGATAATAAAAACAAAAAAAAAAGTTTAAAAAGAGAGATGAAAATCACTACATTGTCAGAGCATAAGAATATCTCTAGTCTTCTAGTATTTCTAGTGTTTGGGGAAAATTGATTCCCAAAGATTTCTTCTTCACCCCAAGAAGAACAGGGCAACAGGGAGTGGAGGTTGCAGTCTGTTCATCACACATTATCTCTGCTGCTCCTTGCTTCTGACTCACTTCCCCTTCTTCAGATAACTTTTAATTCAGAAACCTACAGTCCAGGCACCATTAAAATTTAAAGTTTCTATCCAAATGTTCTTCAACAAGAAAATTATTTTTTGAAAAGAAATGGGGATTTCAGGAACTCAAGCCAAATCTGGGTTTGCTGCTTGTATTGGCTTTGCCAACATCTACTCAGGAATAATGACTTGGCAACAAAGCAACACTGTTCCAACATTTTTTTAATGCCTTTTTTCATGTGCTGTAATCAATTATTGTTTTGGTGTTTTAATGGTTTTAAATCAACAAAACAAAAGTGCAGATTAGCAGCAACATTTATATTTCACACAAAGTTCATGTGGAATCATTGATAGGAAGGAAATCTCTGAAAAAAATCATCTTGGATTGTGTGGATTGCATCACAATTATTGGCAGTGACTTCCCAAGGAGTTTGTTCTTCCACCAGAATTTTGGTTTCTTACCCACAGTTTTTATATTGCTGTGAGCTGAATCTAAGGACACAGGAACACATCATTGTGCTGTGTAATCTACATCAGGATTTTCCAGTTGCGCTCTCTATTTCTTTCCTCTGATGTTTTCCATCTGTCCTACTGAATTAGGGTTGGGTGAGACCTTCTCACTGGAGCATAAAGTCATGCAAAAATACTCCTAAAGTCTGTTCTAGGAACAAGGAAAAGGATTTGCCAGTGAGTGGAAGTTTTGAAGACCCTTTTGGACTCTTTAAGAACAACAAAATCTTGGTAAGCCTTAAGGGAAGCTGATGAGCATCTTGCAAAGAGCACTGATTTAATCTTTTAGCTTAGTGCCTATGTATTTGCTGAAAGTTCCAAAGGTGAATTTTGTGATTTTTTAATGTGTTTCCATCACTAGGTTGAGACTTGAGGAAGGAAGAAAGGTCCAATTCTCAATCTGTCACAGAATTCCTGTGTGATTTAGGATTAGCCCTTCAGTGTCTGTGTCCCAGACCCTTAGCCATAAAGCAGAAATACTATTATTTTGTTATTGTGTAATTTTGCTGTCAATGCCATGAGATCAGGACTAGCTTTTACTAAAATTTCTACAGCTCATAGCAGACCAAATTCACAGCACACTCATTTCCACATAGCCTTGGTCTTTGCCGTGATGTTTATAAATAACTGGTAAACATAGAGAGGAAGGAGGCTTGACACCTCTTGTAAACTGAAATTTGGGATTCAGATGTTGAGCTGAGCCCCTGGAGCAGAAGCCTTTACCATGCTCAGGTCTGCTCTGCACTTTCTGCCTTTTTAATTCCAACTCTTTAATCCAAGCCCTGGCCGATGCAAAGATAATGGAATCTAAGGACATCTGGAAAACAGCTATCAGCATAAGAGACAAAGATAACAGACACAGATAAGAGGCAGGAGAAAGAATAAATTAAACACCTAAATACACAAACCCTAAGGAAAACAAGATAATAGACACCAGCAAAAGCCTGAGCCACCAGGTCATTAGCTGAGGGGCTGCTGAGCAAATGACTAAAGCCTTTAGAGGGCTCAACCAGAATTTTGTGGCTGATCAAGAAGGGAGGAAATCTGTTTCCCACATGCACCACAGGAAAAAGAAAACTGAATATGAGATAGCTGGTGAAACTTGTGGGGCTGTGTAAAGCTGCTTATAGAATGCTTTGAGGGAATCTTGAGGACACATGAAAATTATTATGGCACATTTAGAGGAAGGGCTAAATGTGAGAAAGGGAGGGATCAAAGTAGATTGGGGTGAAACAAGCACGTCAAATTGAGAACTGCAGTCTGTGCCTTCTTCTCATTAAATCCTATTCTCATTTTCATACAATCACAGAATAGTTTGGGTTGGAAGAGACCTGTAAAAATCAGCTAGTCCAACCCTACTGCTACAGACTGGCACACTTTCCAATAGTGTTTCTAAAACCCCTGTTAAACCTGGCCCTGAATGCTTCTAGGGATAACTCTGTTGGCAACTGGATCTAGTTTTTTAACAGTCTCTTTGTAAAAAATTTCTTCTAATTGTTGCAATAGGACATGAAATGAACGATATGACACGCTGAAACATCTAAGGTAAAAAGAGGGTATTTTATTTCTGAACTCTAATATTTACAGACTTTTAAAAGTGGCCATGGATTGGAGGATGAATTTGCTACCTCTCCAGCTACATTGGTCAAACTAACAGTCTATCAGTTCTCTCCTCCTTCAGAAAGGAATGCAAAACAATCATTATTTACATGAAAAGTGCATGAGAAACTTCATTACAAAAATGCAAACATCAGAAGGCTTAGAAGAACTTAGAAGAACAGGGGGACATCTAATAACTAGTCTGAGTCTGCCCTGCTAAAGTCTCTGCCCCCATATTTTTTATAAACCCCCTTTATAACCCTCTGGGGATGCCTAGTCACACCTTCCAGTGTGACTAGGTGTCCCCAGAGACCTCAGACAATTTCCCCATGAGAGGTGTTCCACCTTCTGATCACCTGCATGGCCGTGCTCCTGACCTGCTCCAAGAGGTGCTGTGGACCCCAGAGCTGGATGCAGCACTGCAGGTGGGGTCTGAGCAGAGCAGAGAGGCAGAATCCCCCCTCACCTGCTGCCCACAGTGCTCTGGATTTGGTTCTGGGCTGTGAGTGCACGTTGCCAGCTCATGTCCAGCCTCTCCTTCTCCAGCATGCCCGGTTCCTTCTGGACAGGGCTGCTCCTCATCTGCTCATCCTCCCCCAGCCTGGATTGATACTGGGGATTGCCTGGACCCAGGCACAGCACCTTGAACTTGGTCTTGTTAAACCTTGGGAAGTTCTCATGGAGCCACTTCTCCAGCTTGTCAGGTCCCTCTAGATGGCATCCCATCCCTCAGATGTGTCCGTGGCACCTGTCAGCTTGGTGTCATTGTCAAATTTACGGAGGGTGTGACCTCACTTTCCATGTGACTCACACGTGGACTTCAAGCTGAACTGGGCAGCTCACAGACCAAAGCCTACAGCTGGGGGCTGAGTAAGGAACCTGGGGTTTGCACTGAGGTACTAGAGATTTAAAAGTGTGTCTGTCAGTTAGTGAACCTCAGACTTAATCATTTGAAAAGGAGAAGCAGGATAGAGACTTCTGTGTTTCCCATGCCTATGTGAGTGCTCTTGGTTTCCGTGTGGATATAGGTTAAAATCCTGCTCTTTGTTATCATGCCTGGCCTCTTATCTGCTCAGTGTAAGTTGACATTTTTGACACCTGCTCATCCTTGTTACTTTCTGGACCTACAGGCTGCAATGGCAGCAGCCTCACCTATGGATGGCCAAGTCAGAAATCCCTGGATCCCTCAGTCCAACAGCTGTGGCATTCCCATCACAAGACAAATCCAGAGTGCAAAGGTTGCTGTTACCCTAACAAGAAGTTATACCATCAGCCTTTATTTCAAATTTAGTTTTCAGTAGGGTAGAGCCTGTGTTTGGAAGTCTGGATCTGGCCCTGAAGCAGACAGGGTTGTTTGTGCCTCAGGGCTTCCTCAGCCAAAGCACAGTGAGTGTCTGACAACAGAAACATAAAGTACAGGTCTGTCTCCCCTTCAAAGGAGAGGAGTCAGGAGTGAAGCATTAAAATTGAGCTGGGGCTTGTGGTTTCTCACTGTCAAAAATTATTTTAATTTGCAACAGAATAAATTTATTTTCCCCAAGTCATGTCTGTTCTGCCCATGATGGTAACTGCTGAGGGATATCCCTGTCTTTATCACCACCCAAGACTTTTTCCATCCTATTTTCTTCATCTGGCCCATTGAGGAGGAAGAGTGAGAGAGTGTCTGGGTGGGCAGCTGGCAGCAGCCTACCACAACTGTGCTATGGTATAGTATTATAGAGATCTCTGCTTAGAGAGCAGTGGCTTGCACAAGATTCTTTGAGATCTTGTGCACATAATTTCCTGCCCACAGATATGTATTTCTGCATCTAGAAGAGGTCCTGGTAGACCTGAACTACTTTAGGTAGTGTTTGAAGGTATGCTGCTGAAAATGGTTATGTAAAAATAGGATACTAAGGATATTAGTTCCTTAAGAGCACAGATTTTGGTTCTGGCTCAGAGCAGGATGATGAGGACACATGAATAAACGAAGAGGTGTTGTTCTGAACTTTCATGATTCTGAGTGCTGAATTTAGGCCAGCAGTTAGATCAGGGCCTGTTTCACATGAGTGTCAATGCCCTTGTCCAGTGAGAGGAGTTAAACCAAACCAACCTAACTGTGCATGAGTAATTACACCTCAGCAGGACTCAAGGTCACACATCCTGACACGAGTGAGGTGATTTTCACAGCCAGTGGAATGGGAGTCACCTTGAGGTCATCTCCCTGGTTTAGAGGAAGTGCATGATTAGTGATGGAGTTTGGCTATATGTACTGAGCATTTCTTCCTAAAGGGATGCAATGCTCATGCAGAGCTGAAATGATGGCATACTTTCAGGAGAATGAGACCAGCAATGTCTTCTTTTAATAAAAGAGCAGAGAAATAGAAAGCATATTTTCCTAACACCAGGTGTTATAGAAAGTTTGGCACAAAATTGTCTTCTTGGCACTATGTTTAACATTACAGAACTGGAATTATGTGTTTTGTTAATGGTGCAAACATCATGCTGATCATTTCCAGATTGTTATAGTAATCATTTGAAAGCATTAAAAAAGTTGGGTTTGCCTTTTTATTTTTTATTACTGCTTTCCCCTCCAGCTAATTGCAGTCTCTTTCTTGCCTACACATACTTTCAGGCTCCAGCCCCTTACTAGCAATCCTGCTTTTTAGATTACATGTAGCATTCTTTTCTGTGCACAGAAGATGAGTCTGTGTGATTTGAAATGACCTTGTTTCTGTTTCATTAATTTCATACATCAAATTAGAAGGCACCACATGCAGTTGGATGAACCCTGGTCAGGTGCAATACAATAAATCTCATAGACTTTTTCTAGCTATAATTTGACTTTTGGAAGCACATACATCCTCACAGAGTAAACAGAAAAGTTAAATTACTTACTCTGCTGCAAACATGTTCCATCACCTTGAATTTACCGTTGCATTTCACTCTCCCTGCTTTTTTGAGTCAGTAAAATGTTTATGGCTCTTACTGGGTCTACCTTATAGAAAAGCATGAACAAGATTCTTTGAGATAATTTAAATTCAGTAGCATTATGAAATCATTATTATAGAATAGTCTGAACAATTTCTGCACAGAAAAATTGTTAAGGCTGTAAGTGTAATCAAACAAATCTCTGGATGTGAGAATATAGGCTGTAAATAGTACACATCTTAATGACAGTAAGCAGTAACCCAAACCTTTTAGGTTCACAGGTTTTATACATTTTTAATTCATCTTTCTGTCCTTCTCCTGAAATTCTCCTCACTAAAGTTCACATTTTTTCCTCAAACAATTTTATCTTATTATAGTGAGACCAGGTGCTGGAGGATGCTCCCCTCTCCCATTGCTTTGGAGCAGCAGTGAGTGGTCTGTGGCTTCCTCACAGGGTTTAGCTCCCCAGCTCTTCTTTAACAGAGAAATCCCTTCAGTATGAAGCAATTGACAAAAAGAAAAAAAAAAAAAAAAAAAAAAGAAAGAAAGAAAAGTTTTTTCACAAGTTGTGTTTAAAAGCTTTTCCTGCAACTTAATAAAGACAGAAAAGTGGATTCTCAGAGTTTCCAGCTTTTCTCCCACCAAGAGAAATACTCCCATTCTTTCTAATTTAAGTGGAAAAAGTCAAAAAGTTCAGGAGCTAAGTGAAGAGAACTGGCAGAGAGGGAAACAAGTGTCCACACAAACCATAAGAGCGGAACCTCAAAAAAGAGCAGGAGCACCTTCTCCAGGGTTCTTGGAGAAGATCTCATGCTATATTCTCTTTGTTGACACTCTTGTCTGAAACCTAGCCATCAAGATGTGGCTTTAAAAAAAAAAAAAAAGCCAGAAGACAAGCAGGCAGATAATCTCACCTTCATGGTAGCTTCAGACATTTAAAATCATGACAATTCCAGTGCAAGCCTCGAGAAATCAACAAAGTTTAATCGCCTCACAGGCCAGCAAACAAGAGCCCTAAGGCCTTCTCCACTAAGAGAGATTAGTCAGTGTGGTTTTTTTCTCTGTTTTATTCCTAAGGTAGCAGACCCTTTGCCCAGGAAGCAGCAGGCACCTGAATTTTTGCTTCTGTCTGTAGGCTAGGACTGCCTGAAGGTAGTTAGACTGGAACTTTCTTTTCTTACAGAGACAATGCTTTGAGAGGTTTTTAAAGAAGTCATAACTCCTTCACACTCTGTAAAGAAAATGCTTTGTAGCATAAGGTAAGAGAGGGAATTTCCACAGAATTGCTGAGATTGAAAGAGACCTGTAAACACCATGTAGCTCAATCTCACCTTTCTCAAACCAGGGTCAGCACTCACAGGCTGCCTTGGGCCTATGTCCAGAAGCATTTCTAGTGTCTCCAAGGGTGCAGGCACCACAACCACTCTGGGAAACCTGTTCCAGTGTGTGATCACCCTCACAATGAAAACGTGTTTTCTTTCTCATGTTTAAATTATATTTCCTGCATTTCAATAATGTTACTGTCATATTATACGAAAAATCCCTTTGCCAGGATTTTTCTCCTGAGAAGCTGAGAAGCCTCAGAAACGAAATGTAAGCAATAATTATCTGCTTGCTTGGAATGTGGTTTGGAGGTTGCTTACCAACAGGTGCATCTTTGATTGGTTCCATGTGAATTGTTTTTACTTGATGACCAATCCCAGTCCAGCTGTGTCGAGACTCTGGTCAGTCATGGGTTTTTTATTATCATTCTTTTCTAGCTTTCTGATGTCTTCTTTCCTCTTTCTTTAGTATAGTTTTAGTATATCATTTTAATATAATATGATATATGATATGATATATGATATGATATAATATAATATAATATCAGCCTTCTGCGAACTTGGAGTTATTTCTCATCTCTCACCTCATCCTGGGACCCACAACAACACCACAACAAGTAAGAACCACACATTTCATTTTGTGTCTATTGCCTCTTGCCTCATCACTGTGCACTACTGAAAAGGATCTGGATTGCACATATTTACACACATGGATAATTTTCCCCCCTGAGCCTTCTTTCCCAGCCTCTCCTTGTATGTCATATGCTCCAAAAACCATCTTGATGGACATTCTCTGGACCTGCTCCAGTATTTCCATATCTGTTCTCTACTGGGCCAGCCTAGCACTGCACACAGCATTCCTGATGGGCCAAGTAGAAGGGGCAGAATCATCTCCCTTGCCTTGCTTGGACTTGAAGCACTTCACATTTCCCTTTGTTGTACTTGATGAGGTTCCTGGCTGTATCTTCAGCCTCAATGGATCCATCTGAAGGCAACACAACCCTCTGGATTATCAGTCTCTCTTCCCAGAGATTTGCACCAGCTCCAGATTTGCAAAGGGTGCATTCTGTCCCATCATCCAGGTAATAAATAAAGATGTTGAACTCTTCAGGCCTCTGTATCAGATCCTCAGGCTACTGCAGTAGTGACTGGCTTCCAGCTTGCTTTTGTGCCACTGGCCACAGCACTTTAGCCAGAGTTCAGTCCACCTCCCTGTCTATTTACCTCCTCCTTACTTGATCAGTTTGTCTATGAGGACATTACAAAAGACAGCATTGAAACCTTTGCTAAAGGCAAGGTAAACAACATCTGCTGCTCTCCCCTCATCCACTGAACCAGCCATCTCATTATAGAAAGATATTAACTTGATTATATGTGGCTTCTTCAAAAATCTATGCTGACTACTCACAATCACAATGTGCTTCATATGTGTCATGGTTTGCCACTGGCACAATGCCAGTGCCCCCATGAAGATACCCTCTCCCTGGTGTCTGCTCTGAGATGTGAGCAGGAATTAGCAAAGCAGGCTCCTACTTAGAAATAAAGAAAACAAAACTTTATTAACTAAACTACAAGTAAAAAAGAAACACACAAGGAAAATTAAAACCTTACAAACACATCTCCTTCTCCCCCCACCAAATTTTTAATACAATACATCCCCCAAATCACCAACTCTCAGTCCGGCACCACCCTTCAGACAATCAATCCTCAGTTCAGCAAGAGGAGAGGAGTTCTTCTCGTGCCATGGTGACCTCTTCCTTTCATGTCCAGTGCTCTCACCACCGAACACGGACCAGAGCTGCTTCAAGGGTCATCTTTTAAGGATGCTTTGTCCCATTCCAAAAAGGGCACAGTCTCTCCTTCAGGACACCTGTCCCCCCCACATTATTCCCCCTGGGGCCGAGGGGCACCAACACTGAACCCTCTTGGTTCCGGGGCATTGCCCCCTCCGGATGCAGTCTCTGTATCACAAACATGGTTCTATCCATGGCTACACAAAAAGAGTCCAGCATAAGCCACTCCATCGTCTCTTCCCACTCAAAGGTTCTTCTCTATTCTTTTCACATCTCTCCCTTGCTCAGACCTTCATCACTTGCTCAGTTCCCTCTTCATCCTCCACTCCATCTTCCCTCCAGGAAAAGGTCAATGCTCTGCAAAGTTTTCATTGTCCAAAAAAGGGGTTAAAAGCTCCTACAAGCAGCCGGACTCCTCGCTGCACCGCACCCCCCCCCCTTCCCCCCGGCCCCCCGTGCCCCGCCCCCCCCTAATATCAAATTTTAAGATAACAGTCTCAAGCACCAGCTCTCCCTCTCTCTTTCTCTCTCCGCCTCCCGGGGGGCGGGCTGCCCGGTGCCTCCCGGTACTTCTCTCTTCCACCCTTCCAGCCCTCAGGGTCAGGCCTACCCCCTCCCGGCCGCATGGCTTTTCCCCTCCCTCCGCCCAGCTGGCAGCTGGGACAGGCGGAGAGATCCAAACCCTTTTCCCGCTGGAAACCCAAGAGAGCTACCCAGGGGAGAGCTCTGCTTTTAACCCCTTTGTTCTCAGACGCGTATCCAATGCCCCAATGGCCAAACCAGGTGCCAGTATTAAAATCTGAGCACCCATTTGTGATCACAGCATATCCCAGAAATCCTACTTCCTGTGAACCACGACAATGTGGTTTTTGGATATAATTACCAGGAGGATTTTGTCCATCACCTTCCCAAAGATTGCTTTAGCAGCACTTGGAACTTGAGCAGTAGGACTGGGGGTTATGGTTTTAAAGTAAAACAGGATAGAATCAAATTCTGACACTCTGAGTCCAGGTCTCTGACTGCTCCTCACACCATGAAGTACAACCTCTAAAACCAAGAGCAATTGCCCGGGTGGAAATATTTTCAATGGCAGCATTGTCATAGAAGAGTGGAGGAGTAGGGGAGTGGGCAAAGCTCTGAGAAGCTTCACTGCTGCAGGTTTTCATTTTGTGTCCTCTACTGTGAGCCATTTTCAGTGCTTTTTTTATACCTAATGATCAGTCACATGAAAGCATTATTTCCTCATCTGCTCATGTTTGTGTTGTTTCATATACTGTTCATGGCATGTATTTAACATTAGCAAGCAGGACTCTTCAATCCAAACTGGAAATACCTAAACAATCTGTCCCTCTGCACTCAGGACCCTGGTACCTCAACAGTGGCATGTAATTTGGATT
This sequence comes from Passerina amoena, assembly GCA_013401095.1. Taxonomy (NCBI): domain Eukaryota; kingdom Metazoa; phylum Chordata; class Aves; order Passeriformes; family Cardinalidae; genus Passerina; species Passerina amoena. Next base: position 639,455 of record WBNP01004898.1, read on the forward strand.
ATTACAAAGAGAGAGAAAGGGTGTCTGGTGCTTTGTAGCATGAAATGCTGGTCATAATTAAAGAATAATTTAATTTCCATTTACAGAAAGGCCATGCAGAAGCAAGCTGGGAAATGTTTAGTTAATCAGCCATAGTTATAAGACACAGTGGCATAGCAACCTCACCATTACCTGTCAGCAGGTCCACATCAACACAATGAGACAAAGAAAAAACCTGAAAGGACAGAAAAAAATGGTGTAGAAGAACTGTGGTATGGGATGTAGTAGCTGAGGAAGGATGATGATGAGGAAGCAAGAAGAAACAGATGCTGGAGGATTTTTTTTGTTTTTCATCACAATATGATGAAATAGAAGCACACAGAGCTGGGCCTATTAAGGAATGGGAACTGGTAAAATCGTGAATAAAACATGGTATGGAAGGAAGATTTGCAAGGGAAGAATTCTGTTGGATCTGTGTCAGTTGGGAAGGCAAAATAGATCAGTTTTCTTTTCTTGTTGCAGTAGGCTTCAAATTAATTAAAAAAGGGGAGGGAAAAAAAGAAAAGAAAACCCAGCTGAATTACAAAGCAAATGGTCTGGACAAAGGAATCTGACAAAGATACTTCTATCAAAAACCTCCTATTAGACCTAAAGAACGTCACAATCCAGCTCCACAGGAAAAAGGAAAATGAAATTCACCTAGAAAATGAGAGAAAGAACATGAAAATCCATGCTACCTATTGCACAAAACCTTTTGCCATTTAATAACTTTCTCAGAAATTAACCAATTTGTATTTTTTTGTAAGGTGATTTAATCTGATTTCATTGTGGAAAGGTAGATCTAATACCAGGAAGTTTCCAAAGACTTTTAGAGAGGAAGTACATAGTCTAGCTCCTGTGTAGAAGTTGGAAAATACATTGTGGATACAGCTCCTGTCTTTGAGCATTTGTCTGATTTTTTTAAATTGTCTATAAATCAATTTCTTAAATTTTTTTCTTTATACCTCTTGCATATGTGTCACCATCATATTTTCTGAAAAATCCCTTCACCAGGATTTCTTCTTCTGGGAAGCTGAGAAGCCTCAGAGAAAAAGGAAAACAATATTAAATCATTTGCTTCTCCTGTGTTTTGCTGCTTTGGAATGTGGTTAGAGATTGTTTATCCAACATGTGAATTGTTTTAACTTAATGACCAATCACTGTCAAGCTGTGTCGGACCCTGAAGAGAGAGTCAGGACTTTTTCAGTACTATCTTTTAGCCTTCTGTCTGTATCCTTTCTCTATTCTTTAGTATAGTTTAGTGTGGCATAATATAATATAATAAATATAATATCATATCATAAAATAATAAGTTAGCCTTCTTAGAACATGGAGCCAGATTCCTTTCTTCCTCCTTCCTGTCACCTGGGACCCCAAAAATACCAGACATCTGTAATTATTTCTTACACCTTATACACAGCTGTCTTACTTTTCAAAGCTGCCATTATTCTGTGCTTTGGCCAGTGTAACTTCATGGCAGTGCACACGGATTCCACGGACTGACCTGCTTACAAAGGCAAGAGCAGCACCACACGTTGCCAGGGAAGAGCTCAGATGTTGGGCAGCAGCTGGAGATAAATCTCTGCTCCAAAAGCAGATAGTTCTTCACATCTCACTTAGAAGTAAATCCATTGGACTAACAGCTCCTGGCTGGATCTTTGCTCTCAACTTCTTCATCCAAACTGAGCAGTCACATCAGCAGCTGAACTGGAAGATGAGAGCAGGGCAATGATCAGAAGCTCTTATGCTGTGCCTGATTGAAGTAAGGAAACGAGATAAGCAAAAAGGCTGGGGTTCATGCTCATGTTTGATCAGTGGAGCTGATTGCTCACCTTTTGAAGTGTCTAGATATAAAGTAGGTATGTATGCTGGTAAGAAATTGATCATACTGGTTACAAATGTACTTAATCAGATGAACATATCTATCTTTTATTGGATGAATACTATTGAAAATAGCTAGATGTTGTGAAAAATTCCCATTAAATTATCAAAAGCTTTTTGGGAAGTACCTTAGAAGTACCATGGCAATTTTTAAGGTGACATCTGATTAGTCTTTTCTGGGAAACAGCTGTACTTAACGGTACCACAAACATTTAAAATAGATCTGTTACATCCCCAGATTGTCCACTTCTGCTATAGGAGGAAAAATACCTCCAGACTGAATCCATGCTTCTGCTTCATAGATTTATGAAAGTTTCATTTCCAAGGATTGGTCAGGCAAGACATGAGGGGAAACTATCTGGAATGTTTGGCTCAAATAATGTAACAGAAGGTATGTGAGAAGCTTAATAGGATTAAGAAATGTGGATAAAGAGGGGACAAGGGAGGAGAAATACAGTGAGCAAGACAAATGGTAGAGTCATTACTCACTTTGAGCCAACTAGGTTGATCATCAGTTCTGTCCCTGTCCCTGCTGAGAGGTTTAAATAGGATGTTAACTCCAGCCTCACAAAGCTTTGGCTTCTGTCAGGGAAGCCCAGCTGACTGCAGCCACCTGAGATTCCTGCTCCTGGCTGCACTGATTTTAGTTCATTGCTCATCTGGCTTTTACATTGGCCCTTTGATTCATTCAGACTGTCCTCAGGTGGAAGCTGGAGGGTGTCTGGATAATGGTAGTCAAAGACTGAGTCCTCAAGCTCTGCTGATTGGTGGCAGAGCTGGGAAGGTTGTGCTGCTAAGCCTTACTTGACTTTGTCCATAGTGCACATAATGACAGGTGTAAGAAAGTGGAAAAATTTCTATGAGGCCTAGGTGGGGCAGTGTCTGTCCTGGTCCTGAAACCAGCTGGGATTGATTTGGTACTGAGTGTACTTATACAAGAAATTATGAAGAGCCTTATTCCAGTTGTGATAGAAATCCCATAAAAATGTTTACTGGGAAATGTTCAACAAATTTTTTTTCATATATATATATATATATATATATACACTTTTTTTTTTATTTTTATTTTTGGTCAGAAATATCTTAGTTCATCAGCTTGAAGGAATATGCAAGACCTTCCCTTATTGCTTGAAATCTGCCAAAGATGGAGTAAAAATGTAAACTGTAACCGAAAGTCAGCTAATATAAGAAGGAGAAATTACCTGAAGCTTGATAGAGCTTGGTTGAAACTAACAGGAAAAAAAATTCAATAGCTTGCTTTAGACTGATGTAAACTTAGATAACATTGTGGCTAGATGAACATGAAAATACCTGCCTGGTGATCCATGTGACACCTAGGCAGGAAATCACTGCCATAAACATGAGTGACAGTTGATTAGATTTTTCTGGACAAAAAGAAACGGGACAAATCCCCAAGGAGACCCAGCAAGACACTTGGGGGAAGGGAAGGGAAGGGAAGGGAAGGGAAGGGAAGGGAAGGGAAGGGAAGGGAAGGGAAGGGAAGGGAAGGGAAGGGAAGGGAAGGTGTATTCTATTACCATCTGTATGGCAGTTGTATTGTCAAGTGGGCAATTTTCCTTATATCTTCCACAATCACTCCTCCCTCTGGAGGGGACATCTGCTGATAAAAGGCTATTGAATGTCACTGCATGACTGATAAGGACCACAGCATCCCATTGTGAGATGCTCTGCCCAGAGGGAGGAGCCAAGCATTCCTACCTGGATAGAATCTGGCGATTTGGGAATATCAGCATGGCTTCTCAACTGGATTTCCCAGAGGAACAGCAGCTGCCTCTTCTTCCACTGGATCTTCAGAGGAAGACAACACCTTTCTACAGGATCCCTGCTCCAGCAGAACCACCCCTGACACTCCAGGAGGACTGCAGCCACAATTCCAATTGGACTGCTACCAACACCCTGACCAACAGGGTGTCAGGTTGGGTTCTGACTCTCAGTGTTGTTTTGGTTTACTGCATTGTTTATTTTATCCTTTTATTTTCTTCCCTATTAAAGAACTGTTATTTCCTGCTCCCATATTGTTTGCCTGAGAGCCCCTTAATTTAAAATTTATAGCAATTCAGAGGGAGGGGGTTTACATTTTCCATTTCAGGGGAGGCTCCTGCCTTCCTTAGCAGACTCCTGTCTTTCCAAACCGAGATGGAAGGGAAGGGAAGGGCATCAGTGCAGATAACCTCTCTAGTTGCTG
>WBNP01004898.1:650085-680188 GCA_013401095.1 Passerina amoena
TAAATCTAAAGTATTACAAGTAGGTCGTGGGGAATAAGGTCAGAGATGCAAGGCTCCTGTGCAGCAGGATGAATGTGAATGAGAGCTGAGAGGCTGCAGACAGTGGCCATAAAAGCCACAATGTTATCAGAACTAGTTTGTTACACAAACTAGCTGACACATCTCAAGGGTCAGTGTGGGTATTTCAAGCATGAAAACTTGCTGAATGGACAGTGCACTGGTGAAATAGTACAAGGCTGAAAAATATGCTTAATGATGGTTGGATAGAGTGTGCTCTCTTTATCTATGGTTGGAGGTCTCAGTATGGAAGATCTACAGAGACATACATTATAGTCATACAAGGGAAAAAAAATACAAAGTAAAAAAAATAAAGCAAGCCCTCCTGCTATCATTATAAGCCATAAAATGCACTGGCAACCTTTTCTCTGCAAGCCAAGGCCTTTCTTCCAAGCTGTGTGAAGGCAGATGAGGAGATGGAAGGGGGTAGAGAAGCAGATCATGTTCTTGTTAGCTTAATGATTTATGTCCAAGTTTGTTTGTCTTTGGTGTGATTAATTGCTTCCAATTATCTGCTTCCATATAGTCAGTTCTGTACAGAAAAGATGCATCCTTGTGTGTGGGATCTCTTATGTTTGGATGAATCAACCCTGAAAATGCCCCAGTGATCTTGTGTCTGACAGATGGGACAGATTATTAGAAAATAAATCTGGGAAGGGAGAGAAGCAATCTGTGAGGGAGAGAGACTTAGGAGGCCAGCCAGATTTTAATTTTTTTTCAGAATATTCTCATTTTGTATGTGATCCTAACACTTGTATACCTTTTCCCCCTCCCCACTCCTTGTTTTATTTATTGCATATGCCAAAAGCACAACTGCCTTGTATCCAGATTACAAACATGGAAAAGGGAAAGGGCAGTGACTGGCTGGAGTAAACTGGAGCCTGGTTTTGACCCAGAGTACACACAAGCTGTGCTATCACCCTCCTTGCTTGGTACAGCTGAATTCTGGGGTCTAGGAAACAAGAGCAAAGCATGGGAAGGCAGGTGAGGGACTTGCCATCCTTCTGTAGCAGTGTGCAGGGCATTTCATGGAATCACAGAAACATGGAATCGCTGAGGTTGGAGAAACCTCCAAGATCATCAAATCCAACCTTTGACAAACACCACATCAGCTAAACCATAGCACCAAGTGCCACATCCAGCTGTTTCTGGAACACTTTCCATTCACACAGTGTGGCCAGAGCAGTGTCTTGCTTGGGTTTGTTCTTCAGTGGGCAGGAAAGAATTGTTGGTAAAATTCCAAAGTGGGGTTTTGTTTCAGAAATTGAGACCTTGTAGAGAAGTGACTTTGCAAAATGACAATTTTGTTTCTCATGCCCTACTGAAGGAGGGGGAAAGGACTGATGCAGCTTTGGTGATTTCTGGGTTTTACATCTGCTTTGAGTATGTCCTGAGATGTGATGAGGGTTAAGCACTGTAGCAGTCACTTTGTCTTGGCTCCTTCTGGAATTTTCTCTGGTATTTTACTGTTGCTTCTGGCTTTTCCAGTGACCTACATTTATCTTTGCTTTTGCCCTTCTGCTAGAAATGTAACAATGCTTGCCTGGATGCCTTGTCTCCCTCGCCCATCCAACCTTCCCTCAAGGTGCTGTTCATTCACTTGTATTTTATCAGATACTATTAACCACAAAAATTCACCATGAACTGGGGATTTTTCACTTTCTTTATATCAAGGAAGTGCATCTGTAATGTAACAGGATTGTATGTCAGGTCTGATAAGGGGACCAGAACTTCTCTGTTTCAATTCCAAATGCATTATTGGCCAAATTCTAATTTGATAGAAAGATGCTTGAATGTAACTCAGGGTAAAATTTAGCCTGTAGTATAACCTTCCTGTCAGAGACAACAATTTACCACCTAGTTGGTGGATAGCATGAAATTAAGCAGAACCACTATCCTAAACTGTAATAAAATCTATTGGCATCCAAACTATGTATTATGCATATGTAGTCTATTATCCTGAGGCAAATATGCACAGAGGTTTGACAGCAACCTAATGAAAGAATGGAAAAGAAATAGGATTTAAATAAAAATCTGCAAAAGGACAGAAAATGTACCTGATAGCCAAAGGGCTGCTTCTCTTTAAGATGTGTTTCAAGCAAGTGCAATTCTGGGAGCAGAAGAGGATTTATGGGAGTGTGATGAGGAAGATTAAGGGGAAATGAATGAGGGTGATTGAGAAGGATGAAGATTTTTGTCAGGAAATGGGTGCCAGGGCTGCAGGAGATGATGCTGCAGAAGCAGTCAGAACAGAAAATGAGCCCATGAGATAGGGTGGAGAGGAGGGAGGAACTGCTGACCCTCCACCCTGAGGACAGCAGAGGTGATGAAGGGAGTCACTGCTCGTGGTGAGTAGGACAGTTTAAGGAACTTTAAAATCTCTGTTTTGTAATTTTACCAGTTGTGACCACAAGGAACCACTGCAGCAATTCCCCCTTTGCCCTCCTGGATGGACATTGAGCTGCCACAAAGGCTGCATTAAAGAGTAGAAACCATCCCTGACTAGGCAATGAGAGATTGACCAGCTCCCGCCAGAACGAGGGCAGAAACAAACATCCACACCCTGGGGATCTCTCAGAAGATGCAGTTCCAGGTCTTCTCCAGACTGCAGCCTGCCATCCTAAGGTAATTTGTTCATTTTTCTCTTTGAAGTCTTAGAGGAAAGGAAAAAGTGTTGAGATTCCATCTTGAAGAAGAAAGGCAATCAGTCTAGTCTCAAGGAATGTGGGTTTTCCTCCTTTAAAAAAAAAAAAAACAAACCCCAGCACTCAGTAATCATTTTTAGCCATCTAACTTACTTATTTAAAAGTTAGCAACCATCAAAATTACCATCCTTAATCTAAAATGTGTCAACATGCTGAAACCTACTGGGATTTTGCAATTTATTTTTAATGTGTAAATTGTCTTCAAGAATTAAGGGTACTGTGATGTTCATAAAAAGCATGTTTTTACTATCACTGCAGAAATAGAGCTAAATAATAAATTAAAGCTTTTCTACAAAACCGTTAATTTTTTGCATACATTTGTTTGTAAAGCTCCCTTATTTGTAAGCAGTGATAAAAAACTATTCTACACACTTTCTTTTTTGATAGTGAGATGAGAAAAACATAATAGGAAGGTAAAATTAAATTATATTTCATTACTGATGACAACCTGAATAAAACATGGAAAGAGCATTATCAGGCTTCAAAAACTACTGGCACCTTGACAACAAACAGAACAAATCTATATCCATTTAAAAGCTCCCACACATTAAAGTACCCCAAAATAATAATCTCTCCTTCTGTAGCTGCAAACTAGATGAACTGGCAGTGAACAAAAGGAAAGCATTTCCTCTTGAATATTTCATGAGAGCTGTCTTTCAAAGGAAGCATATCACATAGCCTTCCTTACTTCATTCCGTACCAGGGCACACCCCAATGCTGCACTTAAAATGCTCAGAAACCTCTCTGGGGCAAAGAGTCCCTGGGCATCCAATTTCAATCACATGCAGTCTTCATCAAGACTGATCTAGATCAGGAGTAAACAACACACAAAATCAGAGCCTTCTTACTGATACATGAGCCTTTGTTTGCTCTGAAAGCAGCACAGGAAGCAATGCAGCATAGAGACAAAAGTTGGATACCCCTCCAGGCAGCTCAGAACTTTGATGTGGCCTTCACTGTGCTCCCAGTAAAGCATTCCACTTTTTTTGACACAGTTTTAAGAGATGGGTGCAGGATCCTTCCACTCTGCTCAGTACTGATGCTACAAATTGAGAGTGCTGTGTCCAGTGCTGAGCTCCCCAGCACAAAAGAGTTTTGTTTGTCCTGAAGCAAGTCCAGTGAGGAGTTACAAAGATGTTTAAGGGACTGGAACATCTGACATATAAGAAGAGGTTGTAAGAGAAGGGATGGCTCAGAGGGAACCAGAGAAGAGGAGACTCAGAGGGAATCTCATCCACGTGGACAAGGAGCTGGCAGGGGAGTGGGGGGGTTGCAGTGAAGAGGGAGCCAGGCTCTCCTCAGGTTGTACTCTCTGAAAGGAAAGGAGCCAATAGGCACAAGTTGACACACAGGAAAGAAACAAACGTTTTTAGTGTGAGGATGACTAAGAACTGAAATGTTATGCCCAGAGATGTGGAGTCCCTGGATATATTCAAAACCCATCTGGGCATAGCCCTGAACAGCCTGGTTTAGCTAACCCTGATATGAGCAGGGTGTGGGCTGGACAATCTCCAGGGGTCACTTCCAACCTCAGCAACTGAGTGATACCAAAGTAGCAAAGACTGTACTAGCTGTTGTCCTGTAGAATGTGGCTCATCATCCAGAGAAACTGTTCTGGGAGTGCAGCAGCTCTGAAAAATACACCTTACCCCAGGAGCTGCTGCACGCAGTACAGTGGTAGTGGTGAGAACTCTGCTGCTTTCTATAACTTCCAAAAATACTTCAGAAGATTGTAAAATCCTCTGAGCAGAGATCCTGCTTTCCTTTGTAGACTCTGCCCATTTTTCAGGGTCATCAAGGCACATGTTGTGCTTCAGTAAATAATGCATAGCCCATTGAGAGCCTCAGAACGAGCAAGAGTCACAGTGCAAGTCTGGAACCTTCAGTGTCCTTGCCAGAATCTCCTTTAGGACAGAAACAAAACAGCTCCAGCAGAGGTCAGTTAAGGAAAACTTTTATTTTGTTGCAAGATATGCTCTGGCACAGAGTGTAACTTTGAAAGAAAAATAGCAGGCTTTATGTTGTGTTTAAGAGATTCAAATATAAGTATTCCTTAAAAAGAAATAAAGACACATATCCTCAAAATGTTAGCCACTATTTTTTCAAGTCCTTAAAAAAGTTTAGTTGCTGTAAAAGTGAACAGAAAAGATTATTATTCCATTTCAATATTCCTGATCTGGGTTTATAGAAAAGTTAGAGAGGTTTAAGTTAAGTTTAAACAGTCCCAGAAGGTTGTTCTTCCCTTTCCCCCTTCTTTTGGCTTTCTTGGCTGCTGACAATATTTTAACTCTTCCCTGAAGTTCTCTGTGAGTCCCATTCCCATTTTGAGGCCTCACAACATCCTACAGTCACTGCCCATGCTGTGGTTTTGATCACATCAGAGGGTCCTCAATGAGACAACATGAAAATTTATATCTCTTAAGAACTTAATATTCCTGTGGAGTATCTAAAATAGTACACAGCCAACCTTACAGTCTAACAGATCATCCTTTGAGTCTTCAAACAGAAAACTAAAAAATGAGGATGTGAAATCAGGAATACATTTAAATAGCAGGATGTATGACCTACACACAACAGTCTTCACTGACAATTTTTCTTTCCCTCTTTGAGTATTTATCTTATTTATCTTCTGAATTATTAATTTTATTGCATTTTGTTTGTGTGACAAGGTTTCATGGGAGGTACAGAAGCCTCATGAGAAGCTGCCAGAAGTTTTCCCCCATGTCCAACAGAGCCAATGCCAAATGTCTTCAAGATGGATCTGCCCCTGGCCAAGGGTGGGCCCATCAGGAATGATCATAATGCCTCTGTGGTAACATGTTTAAAAAGGAAAAAAAAGTTATTGCACAGTTTGCAACTACAGCCAGGGAAGAGCAGAGTGAGAACTTGAGAGAGGAGCATCTCTGCAGGCACCAGTATCAGTGGGGAAGGTGGGGCAGGAGATGCTCAAGGCACTGTGGCAGAGGTTCCCCTGCAGCCCCTGGTGCTGCCCATGGTGAGGCAGCTGTGTCCCTGCAGCCCCTGGGGGTCCCTGGGGAGCAGAGATCCCCCTGCAGCCCCTGCAGGAGCCCACGCTGGAGCAAGGGAATGCTGAAGAAGGCTGTGACCCCATGGAAGGCCTGTGCTGGAGCAGGGTCCTGGCAGGGACCTGTGGAGAGAAGAGCCCAGGCTGGAGCAGCCTAAAACTGACCCTGTGGAAGAGGGAACCACATTGCAGCAGCTTGGGGAGGACTGATGCCCATGAAATTTGGAATATTTCTTGGAGCACTGTCTCCTGTGGTAAAGACTCCACCATGCAGCAGGGGAATGACTCCTCTCCCTAGGCAGGGGTAGGAACAATGTGTGATGAGTTGACCATAACCCCTATCCCTGTCTCCCTGCATGCTGGGGGAGGAAGAAGGGCTGGGAAGAAGGTGTTTTTGCTCTGATTTTGTCAGTAAGAAATTCAGTTAATATCCCCAAGCTGAGCCTGTTTTTCTGGTGATGGCATTTGGAGAGTGATCTATCCTGGCCCTTATCTCAACACATGAACCCTTCTTTTTGTTTTCTCTCCCCTGTCCAGCTGTGGAAGGGAGTGATAGAGAGGCTTTGGTGGGTGCCTGGTGTCCAGACAGGGTCAGCCTGCTGTAGGGGAGGGTCCCCCATGAGAGGGACACCACACTGGAGCAGAAGAGTGAGGAGTCCTGTTCCCAAGGAGGGAGGAGGAACTAAAGCAACATACAATGAACTGCTGCCTCCATTCCCAGTCCCCCAGTACCTCTGATGGGGAGAAGGTAGAGAATTTGAGAGTGAAGTTGAGCCTGGGAAGAAGGGAGGGCTAGAGGAAAAGTGTTGTAAGCTTTGGGCTATATTTCTTGTTATCCTGCTCTGCTTTGTTTGATAATAAATTAAGGTAATTTCCCCAAGTGAAGTCCATAACTGGTGAGTGATCTCCTCCTGTCCTTATCTCAACCCCATGAGCCTTTCTTTATGTTTTCTCTTACCTGTCCAGCTGGGGAGAGGAGTGACAGAGCAGCTTTGTTGCACATCTGCTATCCAGCCAAGGTAAACCAACCACATTTGTTATGAGTCTACAACCAACATTTGTTATGAGTCTACAATGCATCTCCTTTAAGGAAAGACCTTTGGTGTGCAAAACTTAGCACAGCAGTAGCCTGAAAAAGCAGTAAATAAGATGAGAACATCAGATAAAATGTGAAAATGGATCATAATTACCTGAGTCTTAGAGACTTGGAAAACAATGGTAGGATTGGATACTGGTGAGGCCATGCCTCAAGTGCTGAGTTCAGTTCTGTGCCACTCACAACAATGAAGAGATTGAGGGGCTGGAACCTGTCCGGGGAAGGGAAATGGAGCTGGGGAAGGGTCTGGAGCACAAGGCTGATGAGGAGCAGCTGGGGGAGCTGGGGATGTTCAGTCTGGATAAAAGGAGGCTCAGGAAGAACCTTATCACCCTCTACAACTCCCTGAAAGGAGGCAGCAGACAGGCGGGGGTCAGTCCCTTCTCCCAGGTAACAAGCGACAGGACAAGAGGAATTGGCCCAAAAATTGGATATTTAGGAAAAATTACTCACCAAAAGGGTGGCAAAGCATAGGAACAGGCTTCTTAGGGAAGTGGTGGAGTCACCATTTCTGGAGATATTTAAAAGAGGTGTAAATGTAGTGCTAAAGGAACATGGTTTAATGGTAAACATGGGGTTGTTCAGTTGGTTTTAAGTGCTGGGTAAATGCTCAGATTTCATGATCTTAGGGTTTTTCTTCAACATAATGATTCTATGATTCTATCAAAATAGAACAAAATAGGATCTGCAAATTCACAAAATCAATAAGATAACTATCAATACTGCATGAGAGAAAAACAACTCAGAAAGGCCAATTCTAAGAAAAATAACAAAAATTGTGTGGTTGCTTGCAAAGAGATATGGCAGAAAAATAAGCCAGTGTTATTGTAAACATCATTCTCCATACCTTGCATTTAAGTGTGAAAAAAATACCATCAAGAGATTTATCCAAAAGCATATGTTAAAATGCTTAAGTAATAAATGAACAGTAAGAATGATGAATAAAACTAGAAATTCATATATTGGTATGCAATACAGAGAGGAATAAGCAACAAGAGGATGAGAATGATTTAGAATATCACTTAAGAGTATAAGTAATAGGATGAAAGTAAGCTCAAGGTAGTATAAAATGACAGTAATTCAAACAAATACTGATGATTTGATATTTTGAAGAACCATCTTCCCAGAGGAATGGTGAAACCATGTGAAAATGTGCAGAACATAAATAAATGTACAACAGGGAACTCCTGTACTGTTGAAGAGATAAATGTATTTATTTGTCCATGTCATCTATTTATTACAGCGCTTTGGCTGAAGAAACAAGAGGCAAGTCTTTCTTTCCTCATGTGGCAAAAGCAGGTGCTGCTGTAAACAGTATTAGACTGCCACTGGCAGATTAGCACTTGAGACATGTAGCCCAAAAGAAGGACAGAAATGATGGATCTAGGAAGTGATTGATTTTTGAACCAATGTGTGCTGGAAAACCTGCTAGGAATAATATAACCAGATATGTGTTCATGACCAATGACAGGAGAAGGATCAGTAAATAATAAATTGAGCTCCCAGGATCAAGCAATAAAGGTGTTAAACAGCCTGGCAGGCTTTCTCAGGGCAATACATCACAATGAGAGTTTAGGCAGAGTTTTGGAGGTTGACAATTTTGTATTTTACTCCCTTTTTGTTTTACTTGAAAATGTAACCTACAAGTCCATGATGTTTATTCCAGAGAAATCTCTGTGTACATTTCAAAACATAAATTGAGCGTTTTCTCCAACAAAAAATAGCCTAAAGAACTGAAGGGCAGGGTGGCTGTTGAGTACCTGTTTCCATACCACCAGCTCTAATTTGATAACATTTACAATGTCATGATCAGAAGGAAAATTTAAGATTGCCCACAGAGCCCCTCAGCTCTGACCCTCCCCTTCCATCACACATTGCCTCACACAGGTTCTGTTTGGTGGCTCTCAAGAGACTGTCAGTGACTTCATCCATTTTGGGGTAAAACTTGGATGAAGAAATAGATTTTGTACAGAGACAGCTAGCTCTGATTTTTGGTGTTTGATTGCACTGTGGTCTGGCCCCCCTTTCAGGAATGCTCCTGTTTCCCAAATTTGTGTTCTGTGGATTTCTTAATGAAATTCCAATTTCTGCCAGTGTTGGCAGATAGATAGAATAAGAACTAGACAAGAACTGTTAACAGTGGTTGTTGTTTTGATTTATTGAAGCAGTGGAAGAGATTGTGTCTTCAAAGAGATTTATGATTGATGAAAGCCTGTGTGCTGTTCTTCCTTTGGGATTTCTCCTCTGGGTGGACACAAAAGTGAAGAGCCACTGGGACGGGGTAAAGAAGAGTAACTCATAGGTCAGGTAAATCAGATTTCATCTGGCCTTTCACAGCTGCTTTCAATACATCCAATGAGCTCCAGTTCCAATGAAGCAGAGGGGTTTGAGCCCCACTGTGCCCAGAAGTTCCTTTCAGTGCTAAGTTCGATGCATTTAAGTTTCTTCATAGGTCACAACACATTTGATGGATGAGGCAGAGTTGATGAAAATCAATATCTTGCTCCCATTTCATAGCTGTTAACTGGAGGATTAAGAAGATCATCACCATCCTCCTTCCTGCTTCTTTGCTGGGTCTGACCCAAACCTAATCTCAGCATCTGTCATCACATGCTGCTGTGTCTTTGGATCTTTGTTGGAAAAGTAAAGACTTAAATGAGGGTATTGGTAGATATACTCATAACTGAAAGTTGGGACTGAATTTTCCTAGGGGTCTGACAATCCCAGTGTCACTAAAAAGGGAGGAACTATTTTAAATAACCCTGTATAGGCAAGTCAGGAAATTATTTGATAGTACTCACACCAAAGTTAATACAGAAGGTATTACAAAGTGTTTACAGAAGGTCATTCTTGCTATAAAGACACTCCATTCTTTGAAATGTTTTGAGATCATCTTTGAAAAATATACATCAGAAATGGACTAGACAGAATTGATACTTCCACAGAGCAGAGGAAATAAATAGGTACATTCTGGAGGTCTTTCTTCTGTCTTGTTTTTTATTATGAACCCAACAAACCATACCTGAAAATCAGACAATTCAGCTGCTCCAAAGAAAGGCAAACCAGCAGGACCTTGCAGAGAGCATTCATGGAATTTAGGGACTGGAAGCCAATATTTTCAGAAGAGTAAACAAGAGCATTAGGGGATCACAAAGCTACACACTGTGATATAACCACTGCTGTCTTGGCCTATAATAAGTTTTTCAGCTTTTTCCATTAGATGTTTTCTTAAATGTCATTTAAAACCCTTCAAAACTTAATCACTACCAACTTAATGATGGTGTACATGGTCAGTGTTAAGGCTGGGGCCACTTATCAATAACAAGGTGAGATAAAGGCAATCAAAGAGTTCTCCTCTCTAGGGTTTGTTAGGGACAAAAGACAAATATGTTGATCCCAATTCATTTCCAAAGTGAAAGTGGAAACAACATAAGTAGCATTAAAAATCTCTTTGCTACCAAGTAAAGTACAAAGACCAAAGATGAATTTTAGCTATTTTCAGTTTTTCCTGGCCAAGGTAGAGACTTATTGATGGGCATTTCTGAAAAAGCTTCTCTTACTGCTGCTTACTGCGCTTGATTTTGTAAGAAGAAATTTCAATCTTAAGGGCTGTCAGTTTGGCACCTGTAATGAGCATAATATTCATTTCAAAAGGAAAACTACCAGAAAAAGCTAAATGACAGGCTAAACTGCATCTCTACAAGCAGAACTGCAGATCTCCCAAGATAGTGTTTCCAGCCCACACACCCCTCACACTACCAGGTGCTGTTGCTTCTTTTTTTTTTCCCCAGTCTTCCTCATTACATTTCCTTGGCAGAAATTCCACTGTGGCTGCTGGCAATAGACTTGCCTTGATGCTGCTCATCACAATCCCCAGTGACAGCTCATTATCTCATTATCAACATTAATAATAAACGTGTGTTCCTCTGAATTTGCAATGTGAGAACCAAATATATATATATTTATATATATATATATCTGACTTCACATTGCATTTATTTGAATGTGGAAGGGCTGGTATAACTGCAGACTCAAAGCACTGTGAGGGAAGGACACAATTGACATTCAGAACCTGGTGGAGGGCAGTGACAGAGAGCTCCTGTGTGCCTCTGGGTGAGTCGTTTGACCCTATGCACACCCTTTTCCTCATTCCTGAAATCCCTCTTGCACCTTTAAGGAATGATTTAAGTTTGGTGTGCTACATGCTGCAATGTTTTAATACATGGTCTTAGTTTTTATACGAACAACTACGAACTGATGAGGACAGGAATAGGCAATCTGATATTTGTGTTTCTGAAGAGATGTATTTAAGAATAACTGATGGCTTATTTTTCCCTTTCAAGCTGTCTAATAATAAATGTGACTTTCCAAAGAAAATCGACTTTTATTTTTATCCCAACATGTTTTATTTTTTTAATTTGAAAGTTCCTGGTTTTGAATGAATGAAAGTATTTTAGTATAACTTCAAGTATCAAAAGCTGACACACTATTAAAGCCAATTTCATAGATGAAATAAAAAAAATAAGAATATTCTCATCATAAAATAAAAACTGGGCATACTAGTAGGTCTTAAAAACATAATTTCTCATTTTAATTTCTGAGAATATTTTTGTTGCTATTTCAATTTCAAGTAGCCAGAGCTGTAAAGCTTTTAGAAGTGGGTTTAAAAAAAAAAGAAGTGGTCAAAAGGAGCACTCCTTTAATGGATATTGGAGACTAAAGCTCGTTTGGCCTTACTGGGATGCAAGACATGCTGGTGGAAATAAATGCATATTCGTTGTAGGGGGTGTTGGAACTCCTCAAGCACTGTAACTGAGGAAAATTTCATCCTTGACAGAGATTTACTCCAGCCCAGAGATGGGAGGCAGTGTTAACAGAACCACACCTACCTGGGAGAGTAGGCAGCAGTGTCCTTACACTGCAGGCTACATTTCACAAGAAAGAGCCAAATTAACAAAATCTGCAGCAGGCCAGAATACCAGAAAATAGTTCCATTTGTTTTTAATGGAGATTGATTGCAAATGCATTAATCTTAGCAACTGTATTCTGACCTCAGTCTATCCTGGCTGTCAAATTTTATGCAGAGAACATGAATTAAAAAAGTAAAATAAAAAAAATTAAAAAAAAAGAAGAAGTCTTGAAAACATTGCCATTAAGATGAGAAAATGTCACTCTGACAGCTCTGTGTGTCCTTAAGCATTTCCCAAAACAACTTCTCATATGGAACAGCTCTCGCATAAAGTTAAAAAAATGAGACAATCGAGTGTACTGTGTAGAAAGGAGTCTAATCTAGAAAGAAAGGTCTGTGTATGCTTAAAATATTATGGATCATCCAAATGGAATGGCAGACGTTCAAAACAGAGAATGCACACATGGAATGTCAGCACCAAGTGTTTTATCTGCTCTCTTGTGGGAAAATAAAAAGCAACAAGTGCTTCAAAGTAGAGCAGAAATATTTTTTAAGCATAAATGCTGTGTGGTTTAGTCCTCCACTGAAATATAAACTCAGCGGCTCCCATTTCATTTGAAGGATGACAAAAACAATAGAAGATGTTCAATTTACTGAGTTAAAAAGTCGGGAAGGCAAAACTTTTTCCTCAGCCCAGATCTCTTCTCCACCCCTCCACCACCCTTTTGAATCTGCTCTAATTTTGAAGCCAATGTTGTTCTTTGAAACTGAATCTACATGAAAGTTAAACAAGCTCAAGTGAATCTCATGAAGAAAGGACTGAACATAAACAAAACATTACTTTGAAGTTGCTGTTTTTCTTGCTGCAGAACATTCCTCCTCTAAACTGTAACTCAACTCTGAAACTGTTTTCAGAACAGAAGTGTCTTCAGAAATATGCCAGAATCAAGGCTACGCCACTTGTAAAAATTATACATAAATTTGTCAGGAATCACCAATATGGTCAAGCTGCTGTAATTATGAAGGTGTCTTATGAAGATGTATCTTAAAAATCCTTGCTCTAGAAAATTTGATTATTTTGGAAGAGGTCTTCATGCAATGGGATTAGAGAAAAAGTAACAAAGATTGTTGGCTTGGACTTGCTCTCCAATGACCTGCACAAGCCTCTATTTCCCTTCCAGTTCCTAAATATTTAGAAAAACCTGAAATTATACTCCTTGCATGACAGTTTGCAGGGAAGTGTACCCTTTTTGGGATATTTAAAGCTGTTTTAGCTATTAAAACTAACTTGGCATCCCAGCAGAGGTACATCCAGGGCAGCCACTCAAGGCAGACACTGGATGTCCTGCAGAACAGAACCATTCTCCTCTGGCATGTAACCAACTCCCACAATGTATCACCTTCTTTCTTCTCTTGCTTTAGAGAACTGGAGAATTCCCAAAAATATTTCCTGCGTACTTGTCTCCTTCTGCTCCTCTCTAAGATCCTTGGAACACTGGTTTTGAACTTACTGTCAGTGTCCTCCCACCAATGTCAAAATCATGTTCATTCCTGCGATGATTTGTCTGTGTCCTCACACCTGGAAAGCTTCAGAATGAAACCCAGACTGGCTGAAAGCTGTGTTCTTTATTTAGTCTCCATTTTTTGCCTTAAACTTTCTTTAAATCAGACTTTTCACACCTTGTTTAGACAGTAAGATCAGGAATGCAGAGCTTAAATTTGCTGAAAAAGACTAAGCAGAAAAACTACTGCAATATAAAGTTGGTTAGACTGAGTATCGCTCTATTATGAATATTAAATAACAAAGATAATAAACCTATTTTGCCAATTTCTGTTCTGCTTCATTCAGCCCATGCAGAGTATATTGAAATCTCCATCCATCCATGAACCCCTGGAATGTCTTGCTGGCTGGTATTACTATTAACAAATGAAAAACATCAAAAAATACAATTCTTGCTAAGGGATATTTTATAAAAAATAAAACTAATCTATTTTTTTTTTTATTTCCTTGCCCAAGGATCACAATTCCTTGATCTCTGTCTATCCAGCTGTCAGTCTAAATGTTCCTTCTTCTCTACTAGAAATAACAAGGTCCTGCACCTGGGTTGGGACAATCCCAAGCACAAATGCAGGCTGGGGGATGGAGGGGTTGAGAGCTCCCTCAGGAGAAAGACTTGAGGGTGCTGATGGATAACAAACTCACCATATCCCAGCAAGGTGCCCTTGCAGCCCAGAAAGCCAAACCTGTCCTGGGCTGCATTCAAAGCCCCTGGGCAGCAGGTGAGGGAGGGGATTCTCTCCTTCTCCTCTGCTCCGGTGAGATCCCACCTGGAGTGCTGCATCCAGCTCTGGGGTCCGCAACAAAGGAAGAACATGGAACTGATGGCTTGAGTCCAGAGGAGATCACAAAGATAATCAGAGGGATGGAATGCCTCTCCTGTGAATACAGGCTGAGAGAGTTGGAGTTGTTTGGCCTGAGGAAGAGAAGGCTGCAGGGTGACCTTAGAGCATCTTCCAGGACCCAGAGGAGTTACAAGAGAGCTGGAGAGGGACTTTGCACAGTGGTGACAGGACAAGGGGGAGTGGCTTCAAACTGGAAGAATTGGTTTAGATTAGTTATTAGGAAGAAATCCTTTACTGTGAGGGTGGTGAGGCACTGGAACATGTTGCCAGAACATTTGTGGTTGCCCCATCCTTGGAAGTGTTCAAGGCCAGGATGGATGGAGGCCCTGAGCAACCTGGAAAATGTCCCTGCCCATGGCAGGGGTGTTGGAACAAGATCATCTCTCCTTCCAACCTAAGCCATTCTATGATTCTGTTATTTCATTCATCTTTAAACCATCATCTAAACTGTTAGAGGAAGTAATTCCTGGTTTTGAGTGGCACCTCACCCAGCTGTATTTTCTTAATTGTGGCTACAGAGTAAATGCACTCATCACATCTTCCTCTGCTGACTTGACTTTTCTTGGATCCCCATGGATCCAGAAGTGCAGCTATTATTCACCAGTCCTCTACACAAACAGTTCTATGCAGCAGAACTCAGTCTTCAAGGAAAAATAAAAGCAATTTTGAAGTTGTCCTGCTTTGGTCTGACACTTCTTTAGCTAAGTCCTCTCTGCAGCCAAGGGACACTCAGCAGTAGCCCTACATAGATCTGATGTTCTCTTTTAGCTCTAGGAAGTGAATTTAAGGTTTGGTGCAAGGCCCCATATTAACAGCTGTGGAGATGTGTCTTCATTCTCCTGACAGAGGACTATCAAGTCAGCAGAGTAAATTTTCTTGCAATAGTTTCTTCTGCAGTGAAAGTTTCTGTCTCTTTCTCCTACTTGCTGTGGCCCAGTCAATCCACACATCACCCTTCTGTGGCAGAAGGAACACCTGCTCTGACTTTTGTTATGTTGAAACTTGATAATTTAAATCCAAGATTAATTTATGCATTTTGCATGAAAACAACTTAATATTCATTAGAAAGTAATGGCTTCTGATAATTGAGGACCTCAGTGTCCGAGACCTACAATTTCTGAGGCAGGAAGTTCTGGAAGAGACGCATGAGCATCTGATCTAGGCACCAATCCTAATTCCCATATAGCATGCCTAACAGAAACTAAGCCATTCACAAACCCCAGCTCAAAATTTATTCATTCTTTTGAACTGGAAATGATTTGTTGGAAATTATTTGTTGTCTTCTACCCTGGGACACAGCTCTAGCAGGGTTTTCACAGTTACCAACCTCACCCATTCCAAGTGAGCTGCTGTTAATTGATCCCTCTGAACTTGCTCTGTTTGGGAGTCTGCTTCAGGCATTGATTTGTTTGTTGCCTTCATCAACATTATTTCAACACTGAGTTCTTTCTTCTAGATAATAAAGTGCTTACAAGTTTTAAAGTCAATTATAGCCTTACGCATGGAACAGTTAATATCAACAAACAGAACTCCAGATAATTTAAAGGGTAGCTCTGAATGTAATTTACAACATAACTCCCATATTTAGATTGACTGCATCTGGGGATGCTAAAATTTGAAACAGATGGTCAGGTGATTTGAAAATCACTCAAGGAAATCTCAAAATTAGCTCACAGCAACATGAAGGAATATTTGCTAGATAGAAAGGAGGAAAAAACATGGGGTGTTGATTGGGCTGGAGAGTAAATGAGACTACAATAGATGTTTAGTCCCATAGACTGGAAAGAATAATTTTCTGGGTTATGAATATGATATTCACCATGATACAGACTTAGTAAGAGAGAGACACATTCTGACAGGCAAATGTTTAGTTTCAGACAGTTTAAAATCAGTGCCAATATAGAAACAGGAAATTTATCTTATAAATAAACATGACTAAATATATGAAGACTCCAGGAATTTGAAGTGACAGTTAAAGTGGCACCTTGTGGTTCATCATATTTGATCCCACTGTGTCAATGTCACCGTGGCAGCTGGTATTGAAAATTGCTGGTGGGGAAGAGGATAATAAGCTCCTCTCCTCATCCTTGCCACCTTTCCTAACCAAGTTATTTATATTTATGGTGGATGGAAACTGGGACAGTGGTTTTGAAAGTAGAGAAAAGAAGAGATGTCTATCTTCACCATACTCAGATCATGCCTTCAAGTAAAAAAAAAGTTAAGACATTTTAGCAGCAGGTAGGGC
Organism: Passerina amoena; assembly: GCA_013401095.1. Lineage (NCBI taxonomy): Eukaryota > Metazoa > Chordata > Aves > Passeriformes > Cardinalidae > Passerina > Passerina amoena. Next base: position 666,526 of record WBNP01004898.1, read on the forward strand.
AGAAAACAATATTTATCCCTCTATAGAAATGCCATTTTTCTCACAAATTCTGAGCCTTGATCACCTGTCAAGGCCTAAATTTACCCTGTTTTGTGTTGTACAATTTAATTGTCCTGTATAAGTGTCTGCTTTATATAATGGAGAATGTGTCTCCAAATCCCTTCAGGTGGAGTCAAATCACTTTAGCTAAATGTCCTCCCCAGCTCTTGAGTTACTGGATGAGGAAAGAGGACAGCAACTCTATCTCCCATTAGGTGCCTGAGTCTTCCCAGGGAATGTGTGGCTGTCCTAGTACACCTCACCTGAATGCTGAATGTTCCCACAACTGGCCACCCTGAAAGTCAGAAGATTTGTCCCTCCTGTTCTCTTCACAGCCTTACACTTGGGTCTGATATTCAGCATTTGGCAGCTCTGTGATTTCACACATGGAGGCTCCAGTGAGGCTCCAGAGTCCTGTGCAGTGTTACAGCTGGAGAAGGTGCTTGGCAGCTGTGGCACTACTGACAAGGAGCTCCCCACCAGTACTGATGAACCTGTTCAGCCAGCTCCTCTAGATGAACCAGCATTGATTCCTCTATTAGACTTTATTTTGCCTGAGGAGAGCCACATGTCTTCCCTGTTCAGCCTATACATACTTTTCTCCATGCCCCAAAGTGAAACTCCTATACAGAAATGCTGTGAACACAATTCAGTATTCATTATTAGCTTATCAAAAGCTTGGGTTGTGCACATGACTTTCAGGAGACAAGCAATGCCAGTGACCCAGGATACCATGGACCTTTTTCAAAACTTCCAATGAACCAGCAAAAGCCCCATGAAATGGGTCTAGGTTGAGAGGACAGGGCTTTCCAGCAATATCTGGAGACTGGACTTCTAAACATATGAAATTTCCATCACTTTGCAGGAACATCAACACAGGGCATAAATCTGGGTCTGGGTGAAAGACACTTCCCTCCATAAAGGTGATACCTTTAACATTTGCAACCCTTAGCATCCTTAGCACCAACTGCCTAATGCCCTTTCTCATTAATCCTGTATTATATTAAAAGTTGGGCTGCAGCTGTTGGAAATGTGTAAGTTAACTTTTCATCCTCTCCAAAATTTATTCATTTCATTGTAATATATATATGGCATTTCCACATCCATCAGTATTTGAAACCCAGTTTTTAAATTGTCCTATATATGCACATATATTTATAAGTTAATAAAAACATGCCATTCCCACAATTTTCTCCACAATGAAATAGCCTGTGAGCAAATTACATTTTCTTTTTACTGTTTACTCAGCACAGTAAAAGAATATATTGACTGCTAAGTTTCTATGACTTTTTCCTAAGCATAAGAAAATGGACTTTCACTCTTATTAATTTCAGATATGTTCCTTGTTGTTCTATAAATTGTCACTGCAGCTCTGACCTCTTTGCAGATTTACAGGTAGAAAGAATTAAGACACTTATTTATTTATTGTCATTTCCAAAACAGCTGTGTATCCACATGCTCTTCACAAGAGTTTTATGCACTGTGGGTGTTTCAATTATAAAACCATGTGGCTAGCATACAAAAAACAAAGCCACTTCAGGAGCTGAATTTCTTAATTAGATGACTGGAGCCATTATAATTGCCTGTGATCTAGATATTGCTTCTATTAATCTTTTCTTTACTCTTCTTTAGTAACATGAGTTGTGCCACTAACTTAATTAAAGCTGTACATATGAAAAGGGTAGCATGTCACATTGTTCTCATTTCATTTCTGTAACTACCTGCTGCTGGTATGGTGAAAATCCTATATAATCTGTCATTTTGTTAATGAGGAAATGGTGTCAGTCTGGAAGCAGCCTGGTTCACCCTGCACTGAAGTCTCAGGTTCTGACTTGGCTCCTTGGGCACAGAAAGTGCTCAGATGAAGCTCCCTGGAGGAATTTAGCTGGTCAGCCCTGATAAGCAAGACTGAGGGCTGGCTCCTCCGCCTCTTACTCTGCTGCATGGATGACATGCACGGCAGCATCCATGAGAACCATCTGGGGAAATTATTTAACTGTGTGGGTGTTTGCAATGGGCAGTGACTGCTGTGCAGCAGAGACAGTCGTATCATCACCATGACCTCCACACCTTCTCTTCTTGTAGGAAGGAATGTTGTAAACTCTTGCTTTTTCATGACACAAATTGTACTCTATTCCACATAAAGATCTCAATTCTGCCCTGATGCAACTACAGTAATTTAGGAGGGGTCATGGAAATATCTTGGTCAAGGCAAACTGTTGCAAAGTTTTCAAATTCAGCTTCCTTAGCTGGACCTCATCAGAATACTTTAGTCCCTGAAACAGGAGGAAGAAACCTCTGTCTAGATTTGCTTTTTTCTTAGGTCTGTTATGGTCTTATTAGTGTCACCAAGCATAGAGATGCTATTTATATTAATTTACAAGACATAATTTAATATTTTAAATAACTTCTTTATTGGAACAAAGGGATAACACAACAAAGAAATAACAAAATCAAGCACAAGCATTGCCCCCAAGCAGCATGGCAGAGAGCTCTCTGTAGCTGTTAAAAATTAAAATGGAAAATAAATGGACTTGGGGCAATTTAGGTCTCACATTACAGACATTTAACACTTGCATGATATCCAGAGCCACCAGGCCTGGGATAGAAACAGGTGGCCCTGATCAATAAAAGACAAAACTAATGCCAATCAATATAAAAAGTGTGGGCAGCAAATCATCCACAGCTGGCAAAACTCTCAAGCTGATCTTTGCCACTGAGGACAGCTGATAATATGAGAATTTTATCAGTTTAACCCTTTCCACACTGGCAATGTCAGGGGTACTCTCCTCTCTCTGCATTGACTTCTTAACAAACCAAATAACATTTGATTTTTGAGCACTTGATTCAAATTATTTATTCTGTACTGCAATGCTGACACACTGTTATTGACACTTAGCCTGTTGGCTAATGCCACCAAGGATGCCACCTGGCTTCTCAGGAAGGACAGACACATCACAGGGCTCTTGGTCAAACTCATCTTTTGCTGCACCAGACAGGATGAACACAACTGGTGTGTGGACTCCCAGCTGATCCCAGCACCCAACACAGCCCAGCATCTCACAGGGAGTTACATGGGATTAACTTCATGCCTAAATGACTGTAGGAACCCAGGACATCCCTCTGAATGGCTCATTGGCACAAAGCCAAAGACACTTGTGCTTTTGATTTTAACCCATGGAGAAAATTACCAACCTCATGTGAAGATTTACAAGCCATGAGAGTTTAAGTAGAACAATAGTTAGTATATCACAGGATGGAAAAGTAGAATTTTGGGGTTTTTTAGAATGGGGGTTCAGAAGCCAAGATGGAGGGATTTGGGCGTGCCTTGTCCTTCTTTTTAGCCTCCATCTTGTGTGATGGTGGCACTTTTGGATTGGTTTAGAGTAGAAACCGACTGTCAAACATAGATGATAGGTATTGGAAAATTATTGTAAATAAAGTACACGTAGTTTTTAGCATAAAAAGATAATGCTGCCCTAAGGGCGATCAGTGTGCCACAAACTGACCTGCTGGACAGACCTCAGCAGGTCAGAGAAAGAATGTAATAGATAACAGAAAATAAACAACCTTGAGAACCAGAGCCGAGGAATCCTGACTCCTTCTTCGATTGCGGGGCTGGGAAAAAGAGACCTTCTAACACCTCAGGGTCATGTCAACCACAGAGACTCTGAGAAATGACCTTGTAGGGACAATGGTCTTGAGAAACAACCCTCCCAAATCTCACTCCTGCTCTTGCTGGAGCTGTCACGTCCATGCCATCACTAACACAAGCACACAGAACACGGGCACTGAAACAATGAACAAGGGCTGCTCAAAGAGGCACCTCACTGACTGCTGGGGAGAGCAGGAAAGGGCAGACTCTGAATGTCAGGAGCTGGTCAGGTCATTTGATGCACTCCTGGAGCCACTTGTGGTGAGGAATCAGGAGCAGGAAAGCAGAATATGGGCTGAGGACATGGTGTGCTCCTGTAGTGTGCACTGTGCTCCTCTCTAGCACATCAATTACCTGTCAGAGGTTTTTCAAAATATCAGGAAAAATGGCAAAGACATTTTTTGTGAACTTGAATTATTTCAACATAATTAAAAGATGATAAAAACTAAAATAAGGACCATACTTAATTTACAAAAATGCCTAAATGTTTTCAGATGGGAACATATTAACCCATGCTTTTTAATCCAGTGTAGAAAACAGATGCCAAACATATTTTTTAATATCCTAATTTTTTAATGATTTCTTCCACTAAGCCAAAGTTGTATTTGGGTAAAATGCTCATTCTGGAGATTTCTGCTTTCCTGGCAATTAAGCAAGAAAATAATAATTATTGTTGCAGTTGACAATTACTGCTACTGTTAATAATTATCATAATGCTCTATCAGAGAAAATTATTTTGATTTAGGCAGCAGCACGAAATTGTCAACAACAAAAAAATTCTGGAAATGAAATGAGTTTTAGAAAAAATTCTATTTGCTATTAACCAATGAAATGGAAGGAAAGTCAACACCAAGCTGATGATTAGGTTAAAAAAAATCAACAATGACTAATTCATATGTGATAGCATGCTTTTATTTTTAAGGCTACAAAGCCTAAAAAGTTCATAGTGTTACAGACTAGATACTTGGGAGTGAACATAAGGCTGTCTGGATTACATCGTCCTTTTAGTAACATGATTAAATCAAGCTACAGATAGCAAATAAAGCTTTTATTACTGGAAAATTATTCCATCTAGCACATAAAATTGCTGGAAGAATCCTTGCTTAATTACAATTTTTTCTTTGGTACTATCATGCAAATGTTTCCTTAGAAGAACAAGTTCTGCCAAACTAAATTAGACAAAAAGTCAGGGGTTTATGGGCTTTACAAAAAGGTTAAAGCAGTTTCCAGCAATGTATTCTAGGTGTAAGCCAGGGAAAAGAAGTGAAAGATTGTAGACTAAGATATGCCAGATAGGTATCATTTGCTTTAGTGCAAAATAGTCTTCTGGTTGAAAATTGAGCTGGCTCACATCAGGGGCCATGCTCTCTGAAAAGTTGATTTATGGGTCTTGGGGGTAATAAATAAGCCTACCTTAGTAGAAATGCCACTCTCCTTTAAAGGAAGTTATGAGATACTTTGCTGCTTTGGTTAAATACAAGTATTAAATAAATTTAGAGTAGATTAGAAGTGGACAGCATATATATTTATTAAAGCAGACATAGTTTTCACAGCAGAGTTGAACTTAGGTAAGTTTCATCTTCTCTGTTCCACAGCTGAAGTTACTCTCATAGATAGAATTAAGCTGTTCTCAAGAGGCAAAAGTGAATTAAAGAAAAGGACTTTTCTTGACATGTCATAATGTTTTGGGGAACAAATTAGAAGTGTAACAGATAGTTCCCACAAGGTCTTGATATAGTGGAGTTACTTTAAAAAGGAGGAAGATGTCCATTTCATTACCCCTTGATTTTTTGCTGTTGTCAACTGGTGTTTTGCAGAGGTCTTCTGCAATAGTACTGACTTGTGCCCGGTTTTGTAATCTCCATTTTTATCTAGTTTTGTCACATTTTCAGTTTCTCAGATTTATAGAAGTGATCCTTCTGTCCACACCTTTTTTGACAACACCTTCCTTGAGCTTCCCTATGAATAAAAATAAGCCCAGTTGACATCAAGCCATAATTTGCATGAGCTACTTTTGCCAAATTCTGCAGAATTTGCTTGGGATGAGTTCCAACACATGAGGAGCTGAGAGAAATCATCTCAAGGTCACCACAAAGAAGGAGGGTGTAAGTGAGAGAGGTGTGACCAGACTTGTCACCAATGTGTCTCATGCTGATGAGAACAAAACTCTGCCCCTAGAAGGGCTCTGTTGTATAACTCTGCCTGGTGGCCAGTCCAGAAATACTCACTTGTTCACATGACTGACTCGTGGCCTCACACCTGCTGCTGCTGAGGTGTTTGCAGGCTGCAGGTCTGTGTATTCTGTGCAGTTCTTGCCTGTTTCCATGAGAGGCATCCTGGAAAGATTCCCTGTGTGATGTGTTACAGGTCAGTCATGGGTGTGCAGCTGCTGCTGCTGCTCAGGAGCTCCTTACAAAGCTGTTTCTTCCCTGTGCTTGTGTCAAGAAGGTTTCTGCAAGTGTCCTGTGCCAAGCAAGGAAATGGAATTTTTCTACTCCATTTGAAGATCTCTGTGGCAGCAAGATTCCATTGACCATATTAGGTCTTAGAGCACAAAAGCAGCTGTCATTCATAAATTTCTCTTCTCTGAGTTACTCCATGAGGTGACCTGCCAAGAAAGGAATGGCTGTTATGGTAAAAGTACTCTATTTCCTGTCTTTTTTGTCTTTTTTCATTTGTGCATAGGGCCCTGCATCCTGGCATGGTGGTAACTTGAAAACATGACAAAATACCCTCATTGCATTTCAGAGAAACAAGTCACATGGTACCCAAGTCAGAAGCACACAATTACTTTTAACTCCATCCCAGGAGTTCTGCTACCTCACCTTGGAATTGCAAGTGTTATTGCTGGGATGGCCATGGTGTAATCAGGCACTCAACATGGCCTCATCTTCCATTCCCTTCCTCCTAGCTCCATTTTGTGAGTTTCCTTGCATCTGTAGACAAAATCCACCAAAATTCATTATATGAAAATAAAACTCTCCCTATCTGTAACATAGGAACAAGTTGGTTTGTTTTTGTTTGGTTTCAGGTTCTTTCAGTAGCTTGCTGTTTGTCACTTATATCCAGGCTTGTGTTTCCTATCATGCTTCCTCTAGTGTGTAAAGAACATTTCTGGCAGCTCCCTTGCCTTGATAAACCCCTGTGCCAGGACTCCCAGGCATGGTGCCTCATCTAATGCACCAAAACCAGAGCTCCAGAGCCAGATCTGCCTCTCATGAAGGATAGAGTGTGCTTAGGTATGGTCCAAGCCATAAATCTGGTCAAAAAGGGTCAAGTGGAAATCTCATTTTCCATAAAGCACTACAAATCCCATTTAACATGTGGTTCTGATGTTTTCCCTAACTTTGCTTTGGCTTTGGGGTTTTGGCCTTATTTTTAACCTGGTATTAATTTCATTAGCAAAATTTTGATAACAAAAATTTTGTTCTTTGATTTACTTCATCCTGCAGGTGATGCTAGAAAGGCAGCAGTGCTGTGTGATTGTGTCTCAAGCACAAACCAGGGTGATTTTAGGAATCAGATGATATCTCCAAACCCCAGATTCATTTTTACAAGTTATTTCCATACTGCTCTCATCCAGACAATTTCCTTAGCCTGTATCATCATATTTCAAATGGCAAAGTGGACTTCAGGGGAAAGTAGCAGGAGCACAAGTGAGTCAAAAGAAAGCAGCAGCTATGGAATTTTCTGAGATAAGGTAGAAAAGTACATCATTAAGTGGTGGTGAGAAAAGTTTAAAAAAGGAATAGCCCTCCTTGAGGTTTTTTTTTCTCTGTCCAAGTAATTAATATATTATTGGCCTCAAAAAAGAATTGCACAACCTTATCTCTTACTCAGAGCAACCTTGCTAGTAGATACCTTGCCTTGAAAAAAGCTAACACTGTATATCTCTAGAGCTTTTCACCACAAAAGCACATAGCTGGCAGTCCTCATTGCAACCAATAGGAAGAGCAAAACACTTATGCACCTTTGAAGGACAAATATTTTGGCTGGGACATAGCAGTTAATTAACATTTTTCTTGTTCACAGCACTGCAGTGTCCCAGCCAAGGTCAAGGCTGCATTGTGTGAGGCATTACACAGATTCATGGAAGGAGCAAGCTGCTGCTCAAAGCTCAGAAGAAAGCAGTGATAAAAGTTAGAGGACAGAATGGGAGTGCATTCCAAACAAATGCTAGAGAGTGCTCATCATGGGAGTTTTAAGCTTGGGTTCTGCCCAAATTGTTGTGCTGCCTCATAGCACAAAAAACCAACATGTAATAAAACCTCAGTGATTTTAGGTTTTTCTCTGAAGAGGAGAGGTGCAACTAAATTATCCTCCTGAAACAGGGATTGATAGTTATAGTCACAAATCAGTTGGAGCTCACAACTGGGCAAAGTGACCATAAATGGCCTTTGCTAAGTTGAATGCAACATCTTTTATTCACAGCAGAACAATCTAAGTTGTGTGTGGAGGAATTGTATGATTTCCTCAGACCTAACACTCTTGTGCTGAAACCCTGGCCCTGAATCAAAATGAGGTTTGCAAGCAATATTGAAATAGAGATTCTTATATAATGTATATCTCTGGGAATCTGGGTAATGAATGTAATACAATTTTAATGAGAATTTCATTTTATGACTCAGGATACAAGAAGACATAACTTCTCCTAATATAATTACCTTTGATTAATCTGTGGGAGTTATTAATTTCAGACAAAAGTTTTGCTTTTCTGAATGTCCAGACTAATGAAATTACTCTTATTAGTTTGACAGTAGATGATGACACAGATACAATAGGCACTGAAACAGAGATGTATTGGGCAGCTTACTGGAAATTGAAAATTTAGCAAATGAATACTGCACATTGACCCATGAGCACAGTGGCCACTTTTTCAACAAGAATTTTTTATCTCCCCTCTGTTTGCACTTTAACATACACACAGCACAATCTGCTTCAAGCCATCACCGAGCACCTCTCAGAAACACAAAGCAGGAATGAGATGGAAGCACTGTTGAAGGAATATTTAAATATTCTACCCAGGCATATCAACATTATAATTTATGTTCTGTTATGATAGTGGTCAAGAGAGTGAAAGAAAACTGGTGTCCATTATGAAAGGAGTTGTTCTGACTCACCAGAAAATGAGGTCTGCGCTTACAAAAATTCAAAATCACATTTCCATCAAAGCAAAGAAATAAATATAAGAAATCATGGCAGGGAATTCCAAGAGGTCTGACTAGGGAGACAGTGTTAAGGAAGGACACAGTGATGGATTGAACTGCTCCTTAATCTCCTTTCTTGCAGTCTGATCTATTTTATTACATGTCCTGTTCTGCTGAAAAGGGGTGCAGGAAGGGAAGCTGCTCACCTGCCTAAGCTGACAGATACTGCCTGCATGAAGTGCTGCTCTCTGGGTTGAGGGGAGTTTGTGCCCTTCCTGAGCACAGCCTGAGTGAAGCAGCTGGAGTGCAGAGACTGGCGAGGGCAGCAGGAAATCTGTAACAAAGGCTGAGACTTGTCAACTTCTGAGGAATGAGTGAAAAGATTTCTAAGAACCAAATGCAACTTAATCATGTGGAGTTTGTTACAGCCCAGAAAGGTTCTGAAAACCACTGGGCCGAGGCCAACATTTTAAGAAAGAAGAACAGAGGAATCTGATTTCAAATCCTTTAATTTCTAATGTATTTTACCCTAAGGATCTCAAATCAGATGTATTGTTTTACATTTTCACTTTCAAAGTTTCTTCTTTCTTGTGTTTCCATAAACACATCTGAGATGATGGAGAGCATTCTTGGTGTTTGTGGTGTGCTCCAAGTCCACTTCAAAGCTCTGACTTACCTCAGGTCCCCTTATACCCATGCAAAATTTAGGGGAAATAAATAATGAAATACAGTTTCAGAATTTTTGCACCATACTTGCACATAATGCGTGTAGAAATCAAATTAATTTTATACATTTCATATATAAAGGACCAAAGAATCTGCTTAGAGGATGAAAGGCCAAATGAACATGTTACTAAATGAATTAGTCTCTGAAATAAGCTAAATTCTCAAGTCCTCCCATACACAAATCTTGCACTAAATTTTAACAAGTTTGCCTATAAAGAGCTGGGAGAAAATCGAATATTATTTTATTGGATTTAGCAGTGGATGAATATTTCTCATTCTGTCACAATAAGATTATTTACTCACAAAGAGGTACTAAAATAAAATATTATGGAAGATAAATGCTTATATATAAATGGCAAATACTTTCCCTATATATTTTTACTTTGGGGCACAAACATTACAAATATGTCTTCTGTTTTAAGCATTATTTTTCCTCTAATGTTTTTGCCATTATTTTCCCATATTTATCATTTCAAGCAAAATCCCTGCCCAATTACATCTGCAGTCCTGGATGCCCTACTTCCCCCTTAGGTGAAGATAACATGAAAGTCAGGTACTTGCTTTCTTTCTGCCTTTGATAGTAGAAGCTTTCTTTTGGGGTCTAAAACCAAATCACCAAGAGATGTTTTCTGCAGGGACCATTACTTAGATTTATGCTGTTACAAGATTCTTCTAGGTGCCTACAAGAAAAGGTGAAACTAACCATCCTACCTGGAAAAATGCAAAGACCTTTCATTTCTACCATTTCCCTAATAAACATCTCACTGGCACTCTCCCTCCTGAATTTTAATTATGGGTCTTTTTAAGTTCATAAGCATTAAACAGATACAACTTCTTACTTAGGAAATACCATTACAAGTGATTCACATGTACCTCACAACTCTGTGATTAAAGCAATTGTGAATTTTCCTTGTCAGACTCGAAATAATCATTGTATAGAACAGTCCTACTCTGTTTTCCAAATTACAGGGCAATAATTGGCTTGTGGTTCCAAGTCACGACTGAGTTTCTGTATCTCCTACATTGTTTTCTTCTCTCTTTCATTTCCATATCTACATCTTTGCTTTAAGAAAAATTATTCAGCAGCATAAACCAGCAATTTCTCTTCGCTGTAAAACTTTCTTTGACATTTTAGCACAGTATTAAAGACGCTGAAAATTGTGCATTAAAGACTGTATGTACAGAAAAACAAATCTTAAATCTATTTTTCAGAATTTGCGTCTGTTCTTCCACCCCAAAAAGCAACTGAATGGCAACATTTGATTCCTGAATATAGAAGGTGAAAATCTGACAAGTAGAATTAGCTGCAGATGATGTAGATATTAGAATAGTTAAAAGCATAAGAAAATACGCTACCTTTAAGATATCACGCTGATTAGGATGGCCCTAAGGCTAACTAAAGATGATCTCCAATTATAAAAAAAGCACTGCTATGTATAAGAAATCTTAATGAGCAATGAAATTAGACAGTGAAGCTCAAAAGAAAATGATGATATATATGCACAAATCTCATTACTGGTATGGAACATTCAACATAGAAACATCTGAAAGTGAGAAGGTAATAATTTATCTCTAAGTTTCCCTTCAAATTAAAACTTTGTCACATGCTGCTTTTTTAAGACATCCTGAAATGCATAATTGGCATCATATCATCAAAAGTGTAATGCCACTTGTTATAAAAGGTATATAATTTTTGTGTCCCACAGTGTCGCTCTGCATCATAAAATTAGCCAAGGATTTTGTCTTTCAAAGCAAAGGACTGAGCTCCAGCATATCGAAGCCATCTGCTGAAAGAATCAGACAGAAACTGCCACAACCACCAAACCTGAGACATTGCCAGTTTTACCTAAAAGGAAACACAACATGTCACACTCGTCTGACATTCCCTGTTGTCAAAGAATACAGCTTGCATACTGATCCAGCAAGCATCTGAGCAGCTTCAGGCACAGAAATGATTTAGACTGATTTTGTCATTTGGATCAAAATAGAAGAAAAGGAGAAGGATCTAGGATCAAAGTGTTCCAGCACCAGATTGTGGAGCTACTATTCTCAGCAAAGGCCATTCATCTTGCATGCCTTGATTCAGGCAAAGGTCCCAAAAATGAAACTCTAAAATAAGTTACAAATTCATCACCTTTGGAAAAAAAAAATCCATTCTGTCATGGCACAGTCACCAAAGAGTCTGAAATAAAAGCACTGCACTGAAAAGAAATTGTCTGGCTTCATTATGAGAGGTTTACAGTGTTGGTTCTTTCAGTTTTGTCTACAATATAGACTACCCATGGCAGAGACATGGAAACAAAGCTGGTCCATGCTCATCCACACTTTTTAATGTTGTAGTATTCCTGTGCCAGCTGGCAGATTTTCCTTGTTCAGCTTGGTATTAGCATCAGTCATGGTCTCTTCTTGTTACTCAGTACAGTCATCCTATTTGAGGGAAGAAAGAGAAGGGCTTTATCCAGACAGGTATAACCTGTCCACTCAGCCAAAAAACAAGCCCTTCTGTATCAGTAGATGTGTAGCCTTCCTGTCCACAGAGAGAGGAATTGCACACATGGTTCTGTATCACAGTTTGATGGTAGCCACGTGTTTCCACATGGGCATCCATCACCTCTTTGGGCCACTTTTTTCAGTGTTTCTCCACCCTCACCATACAAATGTTTTCCTTATATTTAGTTTAAATCTACCCTCTTTTAGTTTAAAACAATCTGCCTCTTGTCCTACAGCAACACAGCCCGCCAAAAACCTTTTCTCTGTCTTTCTTGTCTGCCTCCTTTAGTACTGAAGGACTGCAGTGAAGTGTCCCCAGAGCCTCCTCCAGGCTGGACAACCCCAACTAGCTCAGCTTTTCTCCATAGGACAGTTGTTCTCTGGTCATTTTTGTGCCCCTCATCTGGACCTGCTCCAAGAGATTCAAGTCTCTCTTGTGTTGGGGATCCCAGTGCTGGATGCAGCCCTGCAGGTGAGGTGTCACCAGAGCAGAATCTCCTCACTCACCTGCTGCCCAGGACAGGGGGGGTTTCTGGGTGTTGCTGGGTCATGTCCAGCCTCTCATCTACCAGGTCCTTCTGGGAAGGGCTGCTCCCAATCCCTTCATCCCCCAGCCTGGGCTGACAAAGGATTTCTTCAGCCTAGGTGTAGCACCTTGCCCTTGGTCTTGTTAAACCTCATGAGAATCTCGTGGGCCACTTCTCAAGCTTGTCCAGATCCTTCTGGATGTCATCCTGTCCTTCAGGTGTGTCAACAGCACCACTCAGCCTAATGTTGGCTGCAAATTTGCTGAGCGTGCACTCAGCCCCCTTTTCTGTCATTGATGAAGACATTAATTAGCCCTGGTCCCAGTGGGGACACCTGAGGGACACCACTTGTCACCAGCCTCCATCTGGGCAGTGAGCCACCGACCACGACTCTCTGGATGTGACCCCCCAGCATGTTCATCATCTACCAAACAGCCCACCCACCAAACCTCTGTCCCTCCACACCAAACAGCCCACCCACCAAATCTCTGTCCCTCCACACCAAACAGCCCACCCACCAAATCTCTGTCCCTCCACACCAAACAGCCCACCCACCAAACCTCTGTCCCTCCACACCAAACAGCCCACCCACCAAACCTCTGTCCCTCCAACACAGAGTGAAGGATGTTGTGCAGGGCCCTATCACAGGCCTTGAATGTCTCAGACAATATCTCTGACTTAAGGAAAGTTTATGCCCAGTGTTTTCAATTTAGAGAAAACAAAAATTCCTTACATTTTCAGAAGAAAATATTTCCCATCTGCAAATCAGTAAAAAACTAGAGACTTTTCCATTCCTTGTGTATTGTTCCAGTGACATTGCTATATGTTCTTTGGAAAACAGTGACAAAATGACTGAGCAGTGAAAAATTGTAAGAGCATTGTTTTTCATCTGCAGCACATAAGGTGAACATCTTGTGCCTAAAATGGTGCTGGACTATGTCTTCTGTATTGTGAGCAACTGTTTTTCCCCAAGAAAAGAAAAAGAAGAAAAGAAAAAGGAAATGACCGGTGGAGAAGCATCATTAAAAGTCACCAAGCACTGGGTTACAGAACAGTCCAAACCAGGGCATTATTGAATT
>WBNP01004898.1:680198-707898 GCA_013401095.1 Passerina amoena
TCAGACATATCTGTAGCTCCCAATGGGCCAGTTTTGTACTCTTAGAACTCCTTGACAGCACATCATGCGTCTTGATTTTCTTCTCTCCATACTCCATGTTTTCTTTTCTGTAGCTACTCCTCTCATCATGTCAATGAAATAAAACCATGGAGCTATTGCCACGTGCTGCAGGGCTGCCTGTGCTGCCAGCACTCCTCACTCCCCTGCATAAAGGTCTTAGCCTCACCCATGCCTCTGTTTGAACTTTAAGTTCTGTGGGGCAAAGATCTCCTGCCACTGTATGTTTGTAGAGTGCTTAACATAAGGAAACCATATCATTTATTGGCTATTAGGCACAACTGTAATAAACATAATAAATAAAAATAACCTTTTTAGCAGTCCACCAATTACCAGAGATCAGAGTAAAACCTAACAGGAAATGGGAGAGCTGCTTGCCCTGGGGTACTTTCTGTGCCATTCTTAGCACAAATTATGACCAAAAAGAAAATTGTCCTTAATGAGATCTAGATGAAAGTCTTCACAGGGAGGGAAGAACTATACCAGAAACTGGGGGGAGGGTTCCTCCTGGCCTCATCTTTGCTATAGGCAAATGGTCTTGACCTAATTACATTTTTTTTCTCTTAGAATTTGTTAGCAATTGTGGCAAAGAGCAGTCTAAATGGGATATTGTTAGTAGTGCACTCTTTTCCCTTTTGCCCAATTTGTTTGAAATAGGGTTGTCTTTTCTTTCCCTTCTGTGTTTTCTCATTCTTTCTACCTCCCCAAACAGCTCTTTCAGTGTCCTTTCCTCTTCCCTCCTTGCTCTGCTTCTGCCTCACTTCAGGCTCTCACTCTGCACCCCAAAATCATCACTCACACCTCCACACAACACACAGCCTCCCTCCCCTCTGCTTTTCCTCACAAAAGCTCTGAGATGGTGTTCCCAGGTGGTGATTAATGAGAGTTCTGGCGGCAGCTAAAAGCTGGGATGAGTGTAGACATAATAACAAACATTAGTGCAGGAGAGGGAGGCAGAAGCACACGTTTCTCTTCCCCAGGCTGCCAACACACTGCTTCACAACAACTGGTTTGAAATACTGAGTTCCTGGGCCCCATTCCAGCCAAAGATGCCTAAAGGTCCTGAAAACTTCTGAGGTGCAGAAGATCCAGACCCATATCACATTTTAGGAGAGGATCTGCCTTTCCCTAGATTGGTTATCATGTTAACCTACATTTCCCCAGATTGGTTAATATGTTAACTCTGCAATAACAAAGGGATTTTCTTACTGTTCAAATGCCACAGGGGGAAAAAAAAAAAAAAAGGAGAAGTTTCTGCATCTGATGGTGTGGTTTAGATCCAGCTGGGAACTAAGCCCCACAAAACAGCTCACTCACTCCCCACTGGGTGGGATAGGGAAGAGAATCAGAAAGGTAAAAATGAGCAAATCTGTGGGCTGGGATACAGACAGTTTAATAGGCAAAGCAAAAACCATGCATAGAAGAAAACCCAAAAAATTCATTCACTGCTTCCCCTGGGCAGGCAGGTGTTCAGCAACAACACAGCCTAATACTGAATTCTGTGAATAAAATTAACTTTATCCCATTCAAACCCAGCACAGACGGTAACAGTCCAAGCAGAACATCTCTCCTTCCACACGGTGCTGCACAGGGCCTTGTTCCAGGGATCTCTGCTGTGGCAGAGCTGCCTTGACCTGCCTCAAACACCCTCCTGCCAGTCTCCCTGGTGCTCTCATCCAGTGAGCATGCCTGCATTTCAGACAGAAACCACTCAGGTCCCATCCTGATGGGAGAAGTGTGCAAACAGAACAAGTGGCATTTAATCTCCACTTCTGCACTTTTATCTGAGAACCTTGACAATATACTGTAACTGGGTAATGATTCAGGGAGAAATATTGGAGGGAAAAAGTGCAAAGAAATATGTGAAAAGGAAAAAAAAAAGGAAAGAAAAAAAATGAAAGAAAAAAAAGAAAAAAAAAAAGGAAGAACTGTGTTCTAAAGTAGATATCCATTAGGGCTAATTTTATTCTGAGCTGGGAAGGAAAATTTTAGACTGTTATGAGACAGCCACAAAGCGACAGCTGAGTTTCTGTATCACAAAGGAAAGTTTTCCTATGGTTACACTGATAATGCTGAATTAAAGTAAAAATCATGATGTGAAAAGGTTATTTCTATATAGATATTGAAACATTTAACAGGACAGAAAACATACAAAGCTCAGACAAGGCTTGAATTTATAAAGCACTTTAGATTTGCACAGTTACAGAATACCCTAAGTTAAAATGGATCTACAAGAACTATAGAACCCAACTCCTGACCCAGGACACCCCAAGAATCCCATCTTGTGCCTGAGAGAATTGTCCAGACACTTCTTGGTCTCTGTCAGGCTTGGAGCTGTGATGACTTCCTTAGGGATCCTGTTCCAGTGACCAAACACCCTCTGAGTGAAGAGCCTTTTCCCAATACCTGCACTAAATGTCTCCTGATGCAGTTTTACTCTTGGCTCTTGGCACTGTCACCACACATTTGTCCCGGCCACCAGGACCAGGGCCAGGTTACACTAAAGCTGTTCCAGTGTCCAGGGCAGAGCTTGGTGAATGGCCACACTGCCCTGCCTGATATTCCACCTATCCTGTACCCAAATGAAGGCAGGATGTGAGTAAGGCACTAACCATTGCTCTGGATTGCTTTAATTTGACTACATTAGGTCCTCTCACATAAGTTCTAACCTTGTTTTCTTATATCTATAGTTCTCATAGGTGCTATTGGCCTCTTATCTTTGCAGTTTGGTCTCTCTTAGCTAACCCTTATGCCTCATTTTCTTCCATCACTTGCACTCAACACTGACTTTGGAACATGGATTTGAGATAAATGAGAGCTGAGCAGAGATCAGAATCTATTGTACTCATTAAAGAAACTTTCTGGCTGCTTTGTTCTTCAAGTAAATAGTGTATAACAAGTTGTCTGCTAAAAGATGAAGGTCTGGGATAATGGAAGACCTTGTGCTGTTGTGAGAACAGTCAGCAAGATGATGAGTCAATGTCCCAGCCTGATACCAAGGGACACACTGTTTAGTCTTAGCCCTTGTGTCACAAATCACAGACACTCATGGCTGTGCCCAGGCTGATCCTTAGGACAGAGTAAGAGCCAAATTACATCCCCCTCTAGGAAAGGTGGGATGGGGTCACTGCAAACCTGGCCTTGTTATCCCAAGTGCTGTAACATTTATTCTCCCCTGCGAATGTGTCTGGATGGATTCTGATTGCATTTTGCTTTCCTGCTCCTAAATAACCCCATTATGAGATGACTGCAAAAGGAAATCTGTGTGTTTGGGGCTGAGGCTCCCTCTGCTCTAGATGTGTGCTGGATGCTTTAATTGTGAGGGTCCAGGAGGGCTGAAGAATTCCTCTGCTTTCTCCTCTACACCTACCTGAGTCTTGCTACTCCTTTAAAAGTCCCTTCCTATGTGCCACTCTTCAGGGTGCCAGCAGAGGGATACTGGGAGAGGGGAGGTCAGGAAGAGAGGGAAATGGGTTAAACATTGCCAGAGGAGAAGATTGCTGTAGTCTTCCTGAGGAAGCCATGGCCTGGCTTGAGTCTGAAGGAAGGCAGGGAGAGGGAAATTTGGGAACATCAGGGTCTATGTGGAGAACTGTGCAGGATTTCCTCTTCCTAATATCAAGTTTTCTTCATCAATTTAAGGTCCAAAACTACTGAGAACAGTCACCACTTCAATTAAAATTGTTTATTCCAAATAACCTTACTGTGGAATTGTTCATCCAGTTCAGGAGAAGAATTTCTATCCAAGCCTGAGAAGTGTGGCCTTTCCAGAGCAAATCCCATGCCAAGGGCTCTACTGCCTCAGAATGCTTTTCTCTATATAGCATTTGACAGATACATTGGTGCCTAAAAAAATTTTTCCACGATTTTATTTAGACACATCTCAATTTAAAATCTGAACCTGATGAAAACATTCTCTTCAAGGCAGATATGTCCAAAGCACAGCTTCAGCCCAGCTGGATCATTTAGTTTTTCCCCACTGAGTTATATGATCTTTTTAATGGAAATGTCATATCCTCCTTAATTATTGAATCACAAGGAGAAGATATTATAATGTCTATCCATGACAGCAAGTAAAAATTTACTAGGTTCAATAGATGGGAATATCTATTTTCTGAGATGATTGACCTCTGTGATAGAGGTTCTTAGCAACATCCAGTTCTGGAATTTTTAACAGTCAATTCCAAAGAAAAATAAACAGAGAGGAAAAGCCTTATTTAAACATTTGGTTTTGAAAAATTCAATCAAAGATGACATGGTGTTTTAGTATTTGTTGGAATCAGGCACTAAAATTCTTCAATCTTTTCCTTGTGGCTTGAACCTATTTTTATAAAATCTTCTTTTTACTTCACTGTATATCTAGACAATAAATATACATTTTTAGACAAAAAAAAATCTACTTTCACCCATTTCAGAGCCTAAATTCTGTGTCTTTTTATTATGCCCTGCTTTGCTTAAAGACAATGGCAGATACTTTTACTTATTTTATAATATTTTATATTAATTCTTTATCCTTTGAATATTGCTGATTTTATTTCCTTCTGTCTGATGTATTTTTTTTTCTTCCAGTACTTCAAGCTCACTGTTTCTAATCACATCTTTTATCTTTCAGATTCTTACATTGCAATTAACCTTCCCGTCAGTCGTGTAAAGATGTAACAATACTGGATCACGTTGTCCTTCCTCATGGACTATTTATTCCAGACCTCCTGAAAAACCAGCCTGAAGCAGCTGACAAAATTGCCCCATAATGAAACTGCCCTATGAAATTATTCTAGAATAAGCTCCACAGTCACAGGAAGATTCAAGCTTTATGAGCGTTTTGCGTTAAATTTATTTTTAATGTGAGCATTTTAAATAAATCATTAAAAAGAGAGTAGTGTATGGGAAATGGAAGCTGCATAAAGGTTCTACACTAAGAGCCATCCTACCATAGTAAAAGAAAATCAGCTCCTACTTTTTTGTGCAGCTTTATTAATCAGTTATTTGAATAACCTCTATCAGAAGCAGCATATTGAATCTTTACTAAAAAGGTACCACAGAGAGGCACATTACATTAAATGACGTAGAAGATTCTCATAGATAAGCAAATATTAAAATCCAAAGGAGATAAAATACTACTTTTCACATATGTATAATCTTTGCTTATTTATTGTCAGCATACAAGCTCTGCAAACAGGAGAGTAAGTTTGGGCTGGACACAGCCTATATGGTTAGTTTACAGCTTACTTTTTCAGTTTTCCTCAGTGGTAACTACTCAGACTTCTCCCATGTCAGGAAAACAGCCACGCTTCCCACTGGAGAAAACAGAGATCCTTAAGAAGGACTTTGAACTTGTAAACCATGTGTTGACTGCTCTCAGTCACCTTTCATGGCAGATATTTAGGAGTAGTCCATCAAACCACCAGGTTTCTCAGATCACAGGTTTAACCCTGTGTGCAGACAGTCTAATGAAAAGGATCATCTAACCTAGAGAGTAGTTTGCGATTGGTTGAAACTAAGCCATTAGCACTTGTGAAAAAAGTTAGTAATTATTTTTTTTATTATTATTTAGTATTTTTTTGGTTTGGGATTTTTTTTTTGTTGTTTTTTTTTCAGCCTGCTCTCCTTTCCAGACTTCCCCTTAAATCTGACCTTATACAAGGAGACAAGCAAGATATCCTTCCTGTTATCCTGTTTGCTTTGCACTTTTAACAACACTTCACCATGTGTTTGCACTGAGGGGGCACATCAGGTCGCCAATCTATCACCTACTGTGCTGAACAAAAAAGGAAAAAAAAATTCTGTCCCAGATATAGCACAGGTACAACACAAATTATACCAGGTGTGTGGTCTGGAAAGACAAAGCAGGCAACAGAAGAAATGGCAAAACAGAATAATGAATAGGCTGTACCCAGTATCTTCTTCTGGCTGTTTGATTTCCCCTCTGGTCTGTGCAGGTCTCCAAGCATTGCTAAAGAATAAGAAAATAAGATTACAAAAACCTGCAGAAGTTGACTACAGATTTTACTGAAGACCTGTTAAAGCCTAAAATACAGTTACAAAAGCATGGGTCAGGTACATAAATATGAATGTGAAAGACCACCTACATCTTTACACAGGATTTTCATAGTATCCCTCATTCATGTGCACGCCCTGCTGTACTTTTGTGTGCATTTACCAGAGGGACTAACACAGCAGATAAAGAAAGCTCTCACAGACAGGTATTTCAGCAGCCTCTGTGCCTGCACCCCCAATTTATCCAGCAATGCAGCTAAAGTTGTGCCACCAGCTCTGTGTTATCATCTGCTTACTGGTGAGTAACACAGAGACACACTCTTCTGGCTGTTCTTATACCCCCTGGACTGGAATATCAGACCTGCATGTTTCTGCTTGAAATGCTGGAGATGCTGACAAATTGAATCATTATGAACCACCCCCAGGAATTTCATTGCCTGAGTCCTGACAACTGCTGGTGACATGAAAGCATTAACTCTAGCGAGAGGTGTTTAAATGGTTTTAAATCTCCAGTTCTCCCTCCTTCTCACTTGAAATATAAATGGTCAGCTGAACTTTAGTGCAGACATAATCAATAGGAAGCGAGCAGAAAGGAGGAGGCTGCGGCAGAGTGGATGGACACTTCAAAAGAAGCCATGTCAATATGCTTATCTTTTCCTCACACTGCACAAAGACCAGTCTCCCTCATGGATAACAGAGTATTCTCCATCATGAATTACTGTCTCTTATAGTGTGGTTCAGCACCTTTTTGCTAGTGCAGTGATAGTGTTTGCAGTCATGCTTGTTTAGCCTTTGAAAATAGGGAGCACGTACGTGCTTTGTAACACTCCGAGTTTCCTGAAAATATTCAGCTGAAGCTTCAGGCACTCTCACTGCAAACAGAAATCTCCACAACTGTGGACAGTTTTGAAGAGTGTGGACTGTGTTAAAAAATCCAGATGAGCCAGTCTTGCTCTTTAGCTGTCAAAGGGTGTAAAATTCCTCCTTTTATATCCGTATGTTTATTTCTACCTGTCAAAATCATTTTCCTGTCCTACAAAGATATTAATCTGTGCAAACTATTAACATGAAGACTTTCTCCCATGTTCCAGTTTGACTTCCATTGAAGATGAGGTATGTTTGGCATATGTACAGAGGCAAGAAAAGGTACTTTTCAGTAGTTACTGCAGGGCAAAGATGTTTTTGCACCAAAGGCATCATCCAAAGCAGCTCACCTGTACATCAGGGTGTACAAAACCACTGTAGACCAGAACAGAAAACTGAGAGATTCGCCTGGTTAAGGATAACAGATCCTCTTTTTGCATCTACTACCTGACCAGGCAGAAGAGTTTTTTATCAAAAATTCTTTCCTGTTGCTGTGGGAGCGGGCCACAGGTACTCAGCTTTCCAAATGCTGCTGAAAGATGAGCTATCCTCGCACTTCTTCCTTCCACATCACCAGAACTTTAAAGTTTATAATTCCAGAAGACAAAGATTAAATAGAGCTAAATAAGACCCAAATCTAGCCTGAATTTATCTACATATTAGTTACAAATTTGCTTTCCTAGTACCAGAGCTGTATGTAGAAGCTGATGTCTTATATTTTTCAAATCCCATAGTGATCTATTAATGCATGACTCTAAACTCCATATAAAATGTTAGTTAACTGTCTTCACATTTTGGTCAGAGAAAACAATCCCTCCAGGCCTGAGATCCAAGGACACCCTCTGCCTCAGGCCCTGAAAAGCATTAACAAAAGTGAAATTGGTGGGGGAGAAGCAAACTGGGGGTACCTGACTTCATTACCTGAAGCTGTAATTGGAGGATTAACTGATGTGTTAATAGACCAAACTCATATCTGTCTGAAAAACTCATGGCCTCCATCCACCTTGGGTGTAGCCCCTCCTGGAGGCTTTTGACTGCCCAAGGTGTATCTATTGAAGGCCTTTAATAAATATCCACTTTATTCTGTTAATCTTGTCTATCCTTGTTCTAGATAGCCACTCCATTGCATCAAATTGTTCATTACCTTATGTTATGTTTGTATGTGTTTAGACAAATTCTGCCTGCCTGTGCAATTCTGCTTTTTCTTGGTAATTCAGATATGCAGTTCCAACCACTTATAAAGGGTATAAAAGGTAAAGAGCAGAGGAAAATCAGAAACATCACTTATGAAAGAAAGGGTCATACAGACGTCAAAACCTTGTCCTTAGTGCAAGTTGGTAGAATGTAAGGTGAAGAGGGGCAATAATGGTGTTGACATGGCTTCCAGTTTTACCCCAGCATGGTTATTTGGATCTTTTAATTCAGGCTGTAGACATGACCACAACTGCCTGGGCAAGTAGTGAAGTTAATGAAATTTCCAATATAAATGTGAACTTGTTTTCCTCTCCTCATAAAGCCTTAATCTTCTTCCTCTTCAATGATCTCATCCTCCAGAAACATAATTTTATCTTCCTTGATAGTCTCTCCCATCTAATTCTTGTATTTCCTGTCAACAAATTCTTCACAGTATCCAAATCACTCTAGCTCTTTGTAATATCTTCGTTCAGGGAGAAAATTTATATTTTTAGTATTTCTTCATGAATCACAGTGTATTTGGAAAATTACCCAACCCCTCCTACTTAATTTTGGCTCACTTTTCACCTGAGATATGCAGGTGACTTAGGAAAAGAACAAATGAGGTCTCTCTGGGTACCCTGCACTCCATGCAAAGCTCAGACTGTGCAATGAGAAGAACTGATCTTCCACCAGTGAGAGATGAGGCTATGGAAGTCTCTCTGCAAAGGGCAGCACATGAGCTTTGAACACAGAAAGATCAGAGTTTGATATTCCCCTTTCATGGTTTTAAGAGTGAGAATGAAATGAAAGTATAGGAATGGCTATAACAGGTCAGACTAAAGGTGTGTCTGGTCCAAAATTCTCTGTCCAACAGTGTCCAAGAAACACAGGGACATGCAGGGACAGCATACCACAATGCCCAAGGAGAATTTCACAATCTCTAGTCCTTTTGTCTCAGACTGCCTGAGCCACTTTACTTGCATTTCATAATCCTTGATTTTAGTATCCTTGATTTTAGTTGGGAAAAAATCCTTGATTTTTTTCCCACTCCTGTTAATTTTTCCAATGGTTTACTGAAATTGTTAACTTTTATGATCAATACTTCAGTGAGGAGCTCCCAAACTACAGGAATATGCAGATTGCTTTGCTTTCTTTCTTTAATCTGAGAGTTCCTTTTGATGTTTCCTATAGCGCTCACTGGAAGGCGCAGTGAACATCATTCATCTTCTCCTGCCACTCATGGTTTTACAGACCTTTATCACACTTTCTGTGACTCACCTGCCAGCCTGAAGAGCTGCCACAAGACCCTTTCTGTGGGTGACACAGGTGTTACTGTGATGTGGGCGCACAGGGACAGGCAGAGAAAGGTGGTGCCATGCTGGGGCAGAGGCTCCTTGGCACTGGGATGTGCCAGGTGAAGAGCAGGGTGGGACTGAGGTAAGGCAGAGCTGAGCCCTTCAGCCAAGCTGGGGGCACAGGGAGGAGCAGCCCAGAGGGGCTGAGAGGGACTGAGCACAGCCCCCATCCCATCTTCGCTGTGTCTTGAAGCAGGAGATTTCTCATCTTTTTTCCTCCCCTGTTCCAAGGGAGAAGGGCAGTGAGGGAAGCCTCAGCCAGGGTTAACTACCACAAGGGTCAGGATGAGGCCTAGGGAGTGGAAATCATGTCAGACAGAGCCTGGGATGGCTGGGAAGAACCCTGGGGAACAAACTGTTCTCTTCAGACTGGACCAAAATGGGGTTTGGCACCCACAGGAAGGGATGTGAGAGGAGCCAAGTGGGGCAGGTCAGGGCCAGCATGTCCTGGGAGTGCCCTCAGAACCAGGACACACATCCTTCAATTTAATGTCACTTGGAAAGAACCCAAGTCATGGCCTCAGAGCTGTGCCCAATGCAAACCAAAGGGCACTAAGTGGAAAGCATGAGCTTTGCTTCAATGACACACTCTTGATATAAACCTGCTAAGGTCTGCACCCCAAGATGTTGGGGTATGACCTCATCCACCCACCCAAGTGCAGCCACAGCACCTCCCAGCTGCTCTGACCAGAGCTGTGCAGTTTAGCACTAATTCCTTACTCAAGGCTAGGTCTATTGAGCATCCCCATGCCCCAGACCTGTTCAAATCCATTTGAAAAACCAAGCATGTTCCCTTAATCTTATCTTCCATAACAAAAATGCAACATAACTCTTCAAAATAAATTAAACAAGACAGTAGCAACAACAATAAAATCATCAAATATGAGACTAAAATGGAAAAAAAAAAGAAAAAAACCCAAAAATAGACCACAACACAAACCCAACACTACCCTAAGAGGAAGGATAAGCAAATAAAGAACACATGAAAGGTAATGTTCTTCCCAGGGTATTCCTGGGAGACAGTCATGCCACAGGGAGAATGGTGTGGATGCTGTGGCTCACATGCCTGCTCTCAGCAGAGGAAAAGTGAGATGATAATAACCCCCTTCTGATGTATAGGCAAGGGACATGAGCTGACAAACAGTGTGATTCATGATCCTTCTGTTAGAGGGGAGTGACAAATGATTGATAATATATTTCCACATTGTTTCTGACAGGTGGCTTGTGGAAGGAGAGATCAATCCCTTGCTCTGAAATGCACAGAGATCTCAGCACAAGGTAAGAAGGCAGCAGCTAACACTGTGAATTATGCTCCACAGTGCTTGAGATGGTCTGAGCAGCAGCTATGCTTCCCTTTGGGCATTTTATACAGTAAATGCTCTATTTTCCAAAGCATTCAGCATCCTCTGCTTTTCCCTGATGCTCCTGTGTGTTCAGGATATTGAATATCATACTGGAATGGACCTTCAGAAGACCATGCATTTTTTAGCAGGGATTTTCAATAATTCACAGGATCAGGCCCTAAGTATGCACGGTATTAGACAAGAAATTTTCCAGTCTCTTTACCACACAATTTCAAATGCAAAGAGCCTCTGGTTTCCATGTAGTAACAGTGTTTCAATGTCTCAGCCATATAAAATGCCTGGCTAATTGGACTGGTAGAGGAGAGGGGGATTTTTGTGTTTGATAAATTAATCAGTGAGCGGTGCTGTCCATTTCCCACTGAAATCCTTAATTAGACATAAAATGCCGAAGAATGAGATTCTTTCTTTAGTTTTTAATTGAAGGGATGACTTTTGATCCTCCATTAGTGAGAAGAGAAGAAAGCCTTTCAAATGGAAACAGCACCCCAGCTGTTGCTCAGCGTCTGAGAGGTTCAGCACTGCACTTCCAGGATTCCCAGGAGCCTATTGATACTTAGCATGAACATGTTAAAAGGATCAAATTGACATTCACACAAACTAGAGTCCACCAAATCACAAAAGCTCTTAATCCAAGCCTCTGTGTAAAAAGATCGCTGCTAATTACCAGTCTAGACTAATCATCAATGTTTAGCTAATAAAAATGAAGTTATCAATAACAAAAGAAAATTCTGAAATGCTGGTAGAGTCCAGGCATAAGCTAGAAGATGATTTAGTTACTCATTGCAGCATTTCTTTCTTGCTCAGTTTTTCAGCACTTCCAGAGCTTTTGTTACCAATGAAGACAGGAATCCCTGAGGCTTCATTGGTTACAGGTTTCACACAAACACACACACAAAGGCAAGCAGGGCAAGAAGCAGGGCAATTGAGGATATCCTGTTAGAATTCTCTGTGGGTCTTTGCTCCTGCCTTGTACTGCTCAGATGGAGCTAACACTTAGCTGGACCCTTAGGCAATGTTATAGGGCAGCTGCAAGTCAAGGTGAAATGCCACTTCTGCTCTTTCATTAACCCTCCCGGGCCTGTCATTAAATATGGCAGGCTTAGCACTTTTCAGTTCAGATGGAAAAGCTCTGCCAATCCCAGGAGGCAGAATTTTTTCGATGCCTAAACTGACGAACAAGAGAAGGTCAGCAATTTTCAGTTTATTGACAGAACTCTATTTATCTTTAGAAGTATTGAAATGGTATTCCAGGTGCCCTGGAGCAGAACTGTGACCAAACCAAAAAGAGAGGGTTTATGAGAACCACTACCACTTTACTACCTGAAGTATTGTGAGTGTCTTTAATTTAACTTGCTACACTGGGAGTTATTTTGTGATTAGAAACATTTGCATAAGAAAAGAACTCTAATAAATGCAACAACACATGATAGATGGAGACAAACACAGAAAGCAGAATAACAGAGAAAGAGCAGAAACTTCAGCCAACCACCCATTTAAAGTTAAATATAGGTTCTCATGCAAAAATTGTGCGTGGGCTTTGTTTGAGGTTTGTTTGTTTGCTTAGGAATGATTATCACTAACAGGCTGACTAACTGATCTAGATCTCAGTGGGAGAAACAGAACTGACCATTCGAAATCTGTCCATCATCATAGCAATTCACTCATGACAGATACTGAAAGCCACAGCAGAGCTCCACTTTTTTTTATAAACCTAAATAAATTCAGTTTATCTATAATGCAGAATAATAATAATGGGGAACATATTGCTGCAGGAGCAGTTTGCAAAAACTGGATTTTCCCCTTTAACCATTGCTGGAAGGGGATTGCACTGAAAGGCCCTGCCTTCAGCTTGAGAAAGTATCTTTTTTGTCCACCCAAACAAATGCAAATTGTCTAAAAGTAGGCCAAAAGAGAAATGAAGGTAATAAATGTTTCTATCAAAGACTGGAAAGTCTAGTCAAAGTCTGGAGCCTACTGAATTTAGTTCACTAAATCAATGGCAGACAGGTCTGGCCTGAGCAGGGGACCTGCAGCAGAGATGGTGTGACTGCACCTCTGCCACTTGGGCTGCTTCATCAATGAACACTTAGCCTTTGTTAAAACTGCAAATTAAACTGTTGCCTTCCCAGCTTTTGCTGCAAGTGAGCTAATTTCTGCAAGTTAAAATGAGTGAAGACCACACCTTTGTCCTCAAGGAAGACAGAGTCTAAGGACACGCCATCTTTTCATTATACAAACTTTATATATTTAGGGGAAAGCAAGCTGGGATCCCACAGTACCACAAAGTTAACTTCCTTGGGTGAGGTTTTATGTTTTGGAGAGTTTGTACTGCAGAAACCCCAGGTGCCCTAACAGAAATGGTCTGGTTACTCAGACTTTGAAACAGGCAGCATCTCTGCATTCTGATTAAGTCCTGACATTAGAACATCTGGAAAAAAAAAACTAAAACAAACAACCAAAAAAAACTCTTCTTGGTGCCAGCAGAGAAAGCAACACCAAAAGTGTACGGAAAAGCAGATGGGATTGAATCTCTCAAGGTTGAAGCATGATTCCAGGGCTGCTCTTCTGCTCCTCACAATGATCAACTACCTCAACTGGGGCTTGAAATGAATGTGGCTGCAGGGCTGCATCTCCAGCAGCATCCTCAAAGCCACTGAGGACATTTAGAGAGAAGGATGGGTCTGATTGACTTCTGTAGAAGCCAAGCTGCTAAGAGCCACCAATTTAGATTTGCACAGAAGCAGGAATTTCTTGCTAAAAATGTAGGCATTAGCAGGCATTGAGCACCCAGGGAGCCAGAGAACCTGGCAGGGCTGCACTCTTCCCCAGTTTGCCCTTCAAGGACCCCAGATGGTGCTGAGCGGATGTGTATGCATGGAAAATGCCAGTTGGCAATTAATCTCAGAGAGATTTCTGAGGAGGAAAACATTACTTTCATCCTGGAAGACTAAGGATATTAATGATGTAAACTGAGTTTCTAGGTAACCCTTCAAAGTAAAACTCTTATAGTTCCTCCAGACTAGATAAGCAATTTTTAGAAAGTGGTCAAAGGATCAGTACCTGAGATTTGTGCTTTGAGCAGGGAGTAGCTAAGATTTTGTTGATCATCCCAGAGTTTCCTGATGGCAGTTTCCTTTATGTCAATGATTCATGTCAATTTTAGCTAAATTCTCTTTCCATTCACACTAGAGTACATCTGTGGGCTTAGCAAGTCCATGTATTTTTCATTATATTTTTCACATGTGTATTTCACATGAGCCTGCTCTCATCTGGCTGCAAATTTAACTTGACAGTGCAAGTGTTAGCCACCAAGTGATGTTTTCACCAGAAAACATGGCCAGCATCCCTCCTACTTCCTGACTCCTCTCCTCCTGCTGCATCAGCCTTCAGTCCCCACTCCCAGCAGCTGTGCCCTGGGTAGGAAATGCAGTGGCATCTTTAGGCACAAGTGCTGTGCACAAGGGCAGCAGGTGAAAGGCACAGGACCTCACAGTTTAATTGATGCAGTCATACCATCAGCCCCCAAATCAGCCACAGACCCTCATCTCTCACTGCACACAGCCACTGACACCTTCACCCCACTTTCCAGATGCTTTACTCCCCTCACCTCTTCAGGCGTGTTGGTGTGGCTCCAAGCTGCGCTATGCAAATTTTGCTTCTATGCAAATTGCTTATGGTATGCAAATCAATGCATTAAATAACTAACATAAAGTGACACACACAGAGATGTGCATAACTTGGCAGCTATAAATCTGGAATCGTTCCACTGACGTCAGTGGTTTCACTTCAGATAAGCTCCAGCATGGAAGGTGTTGAAATCTGGCCCTGTGATATTTTCAGTCAGCTTCTAAACACAAACTCAGGAATTAATGATTTCAAAGGTGTCATTATTATTATTGCCTGTGGGTTTTGTTATTATTTAGGTTTGTATGACTGAACATACACCAAAATGGGGTTGCAGAACGTATTTAATTTCAACAGACCTCACGCTGATGATAAACAGAGCACCTGTGGTTGATCAGAACTTCAGGCAGGTGGAACCTGATCCACTTTGGTCCTGGTGGCATAATAGTTTCTACTTTCAAGTAGTCAGGGTCTAAAATGCAGGATTTATGCCAAAAAGTCTTCAGAGGCAGATGTACACCCTAAAGTATTTCAAATCAATTTAGAATGGGGAATGAGTATAGATAGTTCTGTGCTACATGCCATGTATTTCTGATCTGGGACTGGGAGCCTGGAAGCATATGCACCATCTTGTGTAACCACCCCCTGACAAGGATCTGCTGTTATTGTGTGCAGGGAAAGCAGAACATGGTAAAGGTTAATGCTGCACATGGCAGCACCACAGTGCTGAGCAGGGCCCTGGTTGTGACTGCTCCAAAAGCGCTGTGCAGTCATTTGCACATTCGCAAATGTCGCTTTCACATGGCAGAATTTCCACCCACTGTTGCCTGAATGTAAATGACTTCAAGAGATGCCAGGCATTAAGTGTTCTCACAACTGCCCCCAACATCCCACTGCTCAAAAACAGTGCTTCAAAACACTCCTAGAAAATCCTGTAAGACTTTCAAAATAAATCTGTTTGTGTTTCTGAGCCTTCTTGGCCACTAGTGGGGTTAGGCTCAGATTTACCAGGATATCCTGAATTACAGGACATGTGAAACGATGACAAGGAGATCCAGCAAAGCCTGATAATGAGAGACTGGAAGAGCCAAGCTCTGCTCCTGCTGTCTATTTGATCTGTTCAACTCACCATAAATTCTGTTGCACACTGCATGGGTAAAAAGCTACAGGAGGTTTGTATTGCATGGAGAAGCTTCCAGATTTCTTATTAGTCAACTGAAATAGCATCAGAGATTATGGATTTAAACATAGAAGCAGACTAAACTGGAAATGTCTGTGTCTAACTGTACAAACAATGCAACAAGTATGTATTTATGTTTTTATCAATATTTTCTTCTGGTTTTGTGTGTGTGGTTTTGGTGGTTTTTGCTGACATTTTAATCATGGTATCTGCATGTTTGTGTTGCTACAACTAACTTCAACTGACAAAATTAGAAATGCCTATTATAGCCATTACTCTGGGAATGCTTTTCAGTTTGTTTAGGTTTTTCTTTTTTAATCCTAACAGTCTCCCTGCAGACCTGAACTGACATCAATTTACCAGTGTCTTGACATCTTAAAGTTGTTTCTTATAAAATTTGCATTGGTGTCATTTTGTTTCAAGCTGATATTGTGACAGTGTCTCCCTGAATTTATACTGACAATTTATTTTTATTTTGACATCATGTCATCCCTATAGCCCTTCACTAGCTTCTATCCTAAGTCTGTGAGTTTAAATGAAAAGTGGTTTCTTTGTGCAAACTACAGTAACTAACTGAACTTTTTCAGTAGCTACTTTTCTGACCTCAATATCTAGCTATTGATTGCACTTGGGTTTTTATAGAAATGTCAAAAGTTCCTGCCTAGTGCTTTAGGCAGCTTTTCCATATGTACCAAATAAGGAAATGAAACCAAAGCTCTCCTTGAAACTAAAAAGTAATTGCCTATAAAAAAAAGGTGAATGCATGTTTATAACAGCAACATCAAACAAACAACTGGGCCCTGTGGGTGGCATTGCCTGGAGATCTGCTGATCTTCCTTTGCTTTCACTGAAATGATAGAAACACCTTTTTAGGACTGAACATATCTGTTTCCAGGTGTTTCCTTGGAAAATGCAAAATTATCAATATCTATATATTTAATGTGCTATTGCTACTTCATTTAAATATCAAAAATGACATTAGGCAAAATCTGATGTGGGCCAGTGGGGGGGAGATTTCAGGAAAGTTCCCATGTGATAGTTATAGCTTTGAACCTGGTTTATTTTTTCAGGTCTTTCATTTTTAAATTCAAAGAGGCAAGAAGGATTGTGAGCAATGTCACAAACACCTTGTAACCCTTCCTGAAGTACAGCCATTGCATGGTAGAGCTAAAATTCCCAAGGGGATATTTGTAAATTATAAAGCAAAATCCTGCCAGTGATTATTGAGTGTTCGTAGGATTATCCATGATCCTGACAGAGTGGCCTGTGTATGTGATTTTGCAAAAGCTATTTTTCATCAGAGTATGTGCATGGTTTAATGAGATATTTGCAGCAGTAACATCATTTCTGTGCTCTGGTATAAATGGCTCAGCTTCTACATATGATACCTGGTAAATCACAGTATGGATCCAGAGAAAAGGAACCTTCAACAGCAAAATTTTCTCATTTTTACTGGATCAGAGCATCAATTCTGAGTGATGGTTGTGGTGATTTGCTTTCATTAATGTCTCACCAGCAGTGCCTAGGCTGAAACCCCTCATGGTTTAACCAAAATTAAGAACTCAGACGTGTATTTTACCTGTGGGGGAGTTTATTCTGCCCCATTTCGCAAAGAGTGAAATTTGATGGTCTGAACAGGGTAGTCAGGCATCATTAGAAAGGACTTCCAGCTCCTATTCTAAAAGCACCCAGGTCTGCCAGAGGTCCTGTGTGATACCTGTCAGCCTCACATGGAGGTTTGGAAACCACAGCAGGAGATCTCACCTCCAGGCAATGAGATCAAGACCTAAGTGTGACAAGACCAAGACAGGAGACATTTTAGCAGCAGTGGAAATAGAGACCTGGGAAGACAGTGTTTGAGGCTGGTCAAAAAAATTTATTTTTAAACTCATCAAAACAAAAATTATTACTTAATTATAAGTCTAACTGACCCCTTGAAAGTTAGATTGGAATTACTTTGAACTTTATCACCAGAATTCAAAGAAGAACCTTGGGCTTGAAACTACATAGACAGAAACTGAATGCAAGACCTGCACTAAATGTAGATAAAATGCCAGATATCTATAAGAGCAGTGTCATTTTCTATAAATGATTCAGATAAGGAAAAATCATAGTGTATAAACCTATCAGTGAAGTTTCTTCTAAATCCTTAACTTTTTATTAAGTATTCTCTTTGCACCCTTCCAATATTGAAATATGTTGCTGCTGCTGTTAGAATTAAATCAGTATACTTCTGTTTATCTGCAGAAACACTCAATCTGCCTTTGACTTCAGCAGAGTTTTATATGTAATTAAACATCTGTCAGGTTGGAATGTCACTTTCAATAATTCTTTTGGGGAAGGGAAAGACCACCACTGGAAATAGCACTCTGTGCATTAAGTACGGCAATGAGCACTCATATTAACCTTGCATTTTAAGTCTTCCAAGCACTTTTTACCTGACTTTAAAGCTGGTCTTCCTGGGTGGACAATTTGCAACTAACTTTTGTTTTTTGGTGCCTGTCACTGTGTGCCAGTTTTTCACATCAATCAATCAGTCAATCATTCCTGAGTGATGCTAGCTCTAAACATGGTTTGGGGACTTCAGCATAGTGCTCAGCTTTTTGAAAATGTAGTTTTGCTCAGCTGATATTGAGCTTTCTGCCTGTGGACCATGGTCAGTAATTCTGATGTAATTGCAAAGGAAGCTCTGTGATGTTCTGCATCTTGCTACAACCTGTACTTGTCAACAGAAACACCAAGAAATTTCTGGTAGCAAAATCAGGGATTACAAACTTGGAAAGTGTCTCAAAAGGCATGATTGCCTAAAACTTGGTTTTTCACTACTTTGAGCAGTCATCACAGCCAGACTCACCCTACCAGGGCTGGAGCAGTTCTGTGGCTTCAGAACTGGTTGACAAAGGACCACAAGTTGTGAATAGTCCCAGATTTAGGTTTCATACCTGTGTGGCAAGATACAGGTGAGGGCTGGTCTTGTGATGCTTCCCACAGAGATTTATCCAGGCTTAGGGTTTATTATCCTCAAAATACACAGCTCTAGAGATTACAGTTAACTGTTAATTAGCTGCTCTAAATTGGGAGTCTTTCTTGCTGGGAGAAAAGAGCTGACAATGGGTTTGCTTATCCTCCCTGCAGAGGATATGGTCCCTTTATGGAAATTCCATGGTGTCCTGTGAAGTGAGGCACTGAGAGTTGCTGCTCATCCCCACGTTTGGATGAGTTTGAATACAGATTTCTGCTTCACCAAACATGAAGGGTCAGTCAGCCATTAAACCAAGGGCTAACACCACTGGCTGTGGAGGGCTGCTTGATGACAGTGGTTTGTAATGCTTGGATGAGAGCAGAGGTGTTGCTGTTCTTTACAGCATGAAAAATCCAGATACGTGCAAATCCAAGTACATACTCATACAAATGAGTATGCACACTGCTTTTCTGATGATCATGTGATAAAATGGAAAATCAGCTTTGCAAGAAAATTGCATAAGGTGAGTTTATTTTGATAAACGTTGGGAAGGATATATTGAAACCCTACATTCTAATTTCAATATGTAATTGATAACAAAGGAAAGCTCATGATGACCCTTTGAAGATCTAATATTTTTTGGCTATAATTTAAAAGTCAGTCATATTTTTCAACCATTATTTATTGCACTTTTAAAATGCGCTTGGTGTTTTCAGCATGCTCTATCTTTTATTGATATTTGAGTAAAACCAGCACCTATTTCTCAGGGATCTACATATTATACTCCATAAGTTTTAACCTAGTGAAACTCCCTTTTAAAATGTCAGCAAGCATCCCAGATGATATGGAGGAAGAAGGGGAGCATAACCCAATTCTACATAATATCACTTCAGCTTCTCCTTATTCCATTACTTATTCCATTACTTATTCCATTACTTAAAAACTCATCATCAATTAAGTGTTAAAAAAATAGAAATATCTTGGTCAAGAAGAACAAAATCTACAGTAATTAATTGCTTTGATATTTCTCGCAGCCATTCCCCCTCCATAGGAAATTAATTTTCATTCATACTTCAGACAAGATACAGGACGTGGTGAACATGGGTATACAAGGGGAGAAAATTAATTTGGTTTATGTCATTCTGTAGTTTAATCCCAGCATTAATAACCTTTGTATAGTGACTGGGAATGATATCTGAGTTTAAAAGTAATTCTGTGATATTTGAGGTTTTACAGATTTGATATTGTTCTGGGAATGAAGATGTTGCAATCTTCCTGCCATTTGCAAAAGCCAGTAAAAGTGAGGAATCAAATGAGACCTAAAATTCCTGTCTCTCTCTCCAAAAAACACAGCTGTCATCATCATCTCCCACTCCCCTT
The DNA here is from genome assembly GCA_013401095.1 of Passerina amoena. Taxonomy (NCBI): domain Eukaryota; kingdom Metazoa; phylum Chordata; class Aves; order Passeriformes; family Cardinalidae; genus Passerina; species Passerina amoena. The sequence goes on from WBNP01004898.1 coordinate 700,158, forward strand.
TTGTAATGATCACACAGACTTGCCAAGATAGTCACGTCTACGATTGTCTGTGTTTTGATGGATGAGCCCTTAAAATAAAAGGAAAAAAACTGAAGTATGCCTGAAGGCAAGAAAAAAAAAAGAATGTCTGTGTCTTTGTGCAGAACTTGCACTGGGCCCTAGATAAGAGAAAATTCTGGCCAGAAGAGAACTTCAGAGATATCTGAAGCATTTTTCAACCCAGGAAGGGAATCAGGAGAGTTTGTGCTCCTACCTGCCTTCCAATCCAAAGAAGCTTCCTCAGGAAGGGAATTCTCCCACTGCTGAGCAGTATTTGGGGGGAGCTGATGTTTTGCACCCTGTGCTGGCCTGATTAACACTGGGGTTTGCACCTCAAGAGTGAAAGGACTCCTCTGGAGCTGTGCTGGCAGAGCACAGGCTGCTGGTGTCAGCCTGGGGCATCCAGATCACAGAGGGGAAATGTGGCTCCAGTTTGGGTATTGAAGAATTTTAAATGCCCCACCAGTGAGATCACCAGAAGCTTCATACTGTGAATTTGGTGCAAACTGATGAAATTTTCTTTTCTTGACTCTGAAGAGAGCCTTAGCTCTTGAGTCTGATTTCAAATCCATTTATTATAAAAGCTAGTGTTTGAAGGGTAAATCTAAAGGGACTTCACTTGTGTTTGCTGAAGAGATTGGTGTGTCTGCTTCTGACATTCTGATTCAAAAAATCATCTTTGGACCCAGGGTATCTATTTTTGTGTTCCTTTTGTGGAACATTATGGAGAATAATTGTTTAGTGAAAGCATTGTCATTTACATTATTGTATGTTATTTGACCTTCCTCAAGAGCACTGGGACACCTCCAAGCACAACACCTAGCTTTGAATATTGGCACTTGTAAGCTTGTTCTTACACTCTGGTAAGATGATTAATGTGCCTTAGAAATTACCTAATGGCTCGATACACCTTCTATCCAGCCTCTTGTAAGAGAAAAACAGGATAATATGAGATCCAATTTATGGGTATGAAATGGAGGAGTTGAAACAGAGAAACTCATTCAGGGTTATTGACAGGATATCTGTAGTGCTGAACATCCACACAGCAGAATTTAAAAGCATGCATGAAATAGAGTGCTGTTGGAACACATCCCAAACAGATGGAGACACCTGGCTGACAAGGACATTCCCTCTTTAGAGACTGGTAGAAGGAACATGGAGAGATTTATCTGGTCAAAATATTGATGCAGAACTTTGCCTTTTGTTAGAAGATATGAAGGATTGGATGTCTATGACACCAAAATGTCCTAAATTAACTTTATTGACCACTTGGAAGGAACGGATAGGCTAAATGTTTGGATCTGTCATTCCTCCTTTTTGGACACTGGACTCATTTTTAGCAGAAGGGAAGGATGTTAACTGGCTCATACTCTGATTCACAGTGTGAGTAATGGCTAGAACGCAACTAGAGAGTGTTTATCTGTGTATTTCATTTTTATGCTGAGGTTCATGATCTCAGTGGCATTTTTATTGACATTTATTAATTTGAGTGGCTCCAATTCTATAAGTTTATAATGGCAATATAAAAACATCTGTTCTAAGTAACAGCATATTTCTGTGATTCATTTTTTAGTATTGGGACTTGACAGAGACTGGTTATTGGCACACTCTGGATGCCCTTGATGTAACTTGAAAGTACAACTTAAGTGCAACAGTACACTAAAAAAATACTCCAACAGGAAATTTCAATCTCAAATCTCTTGTGCTCAAAAGTTTCCCCACTGTTGCTATTACAGTTCCTGTCCTCATTTTCAAAAGCCTAAGAGACAAATGAGCTTTTGTTAAGTGCCCTAAATCATCACTTATTTGCCTGAAGGTGTTAATGATAGGTCACATTCTTTTCACACACAGAGTAGAACATTATTTCTAGAATTCTGCTATTGATTTCAGTGCTGACAATATACAATGATTGCCACTGAAAATTTGTCACTAATCGTAGAATTTCCAATTCTCTCTTCATTGTTCCAAAAATAATATCTTGCAGGAGTGCTCATATCACTGTCAGTTTATCAAAGAACAACTTCCACTTGAAAAGCCATGAGATGTTATTAGCTTACATTGTACATGAAAGTTAAAAGTAGTGTGTCATCTGGAAGGCAGAATACATTACACTCCAACAGTGTCTTCAAGAAGGGACATGAAAATACACTCCCAAAAATAGTGCAGTCCATGAGCTCATTCAGCTGATCCCTAAGTATTGTCAGTATCTTTTATTATTGCCATTATTATTATAGCACATTGGGTATTTTTTCTTCCATTTGACAAAAAAATATGTGATAATCAGTTTCTTTTTATTGGCCTGAGACTATCTAGGGGCAACACAGAGGATCTTTCATAATGAAAAACTACTGAGAGGTGCAGCCACTTTTGGCAAGGTTAAATTATTAAAGCAATTCTACCAAACAAAATTCATGAGTCACAAACATGCTGCCACTGCAAAAAAAAAGAAAAAAAATTAAAAAATAAAGCCTCCTCCTCCCCTTTGTCTAACATACATACTGATACAGATTTAGGAATTCAACTCTTTGCTGCAGTCACACTTCTAGAACGGCAATCAGTCCCTTGAGATGGGAGAGAGACTATTTACAAGAGAATGTAGTGACAGAACAAAGGAGAGTGGCTTCAAACTGTAAGAGAATCATTTTAGATTAGATATTAGGAAGGAATTCTTCACTGTGAGGCCCTGGCACACATTGCCCAGGGAAGTTGGGGCTGCTCCATCCCTTTAAATGCTCAAGGCCAAGTTGGATGGGATCCTGAGCAACCTGGTCTGGGAGAAGGTGTCTCTGCCCCTAGCAGGGATTTTGAATGATGATCAGATGATCTTTAAGGTCCCTTCCAGTCCAAATAATTCTATGATTAAATGAGAAGTTTTGGAAAGGGAAAGGGAGTGTAGTTTATCTCTGACTCTAGCTGAAAATATGGCATCCTTTGTTGGATAGAAGGAGGTGAATTAAGGAGAAAACAGGTTTTATTTTTACAGTAGATTCTGATATCTAGTCAGTCTGGAAAGCACAAAAGTGTTAAAAAGACAAAGCTCTGTACCCTGTTAAAGGTTCTAGTGTTTTTATGGATTTTAGCAGGCTTCCTTCACCACAGCAAGTCGATCTCCGTGTACAAAACACAAATTTATGTTGATGGATAACTTCAGTAGGGCAAACAGTGGGTGAACCAGTTGAGAAATTTGCACTATGCAACAGAAATTGAGTTTTTTGTATGGCATATTTCACATGTTCTATACAATCTTTCAAATCTACTGTTTTCCCCTCTCCCTGTCCAAGTACCCCAAGATCAATGTTCCAGGCTTCCCACCTACAAAAGCAGGTCTCAGGGCTCCACCAGCTATCAAAAAAACAAACAAACAAACAAACAAAACAAAACCCAAAAAAACCAAACCAAAACAAAAAAATAACAAAAACCAAACAAAACCAAAAACCAACCAACCAAGCAAAAAAATTTAAAAGGCAAGAAATTATACCCATTTTGCTAAGTTTTTTTCCTGAGTGTAGTTATAGAAAACCACAGACAGCTATCTTCTACTTCCCAGTATGTAAATATACTGCATTATATTGAGTAAAACAGAAAGAAATTACTCATCAAGAATTTTCTCTGCAAGCATGCAATTAGAAATGGTTTCCAAATTAAAACACAGCCAGAAACTGCAGAAATCCACATCTAGAAGTAAACATCTTACAACTGCTTTAGGATAAATATTCTGTTACACTGCAGGAATTTAAAGAAATGAGAAAAAAGGGCAAGAAATACAGTGCACTGTACCTGTGGTTATATGGACTGTAGTTAAACTGATCTTATGACGCTCAAAAATTCTGTTTGTGTTTAAAGATAAGTGTTTGAAAGAAGACGAATTGATCTTCACTGATATCCATCTGTGAAGTTCTGACCTCTGCTTTCATCAGCAAGCCTTTCTGCCAGGCAGCTGAGAGTCAAAAGAAAGCCTTGCTGTGAGATCTACCAAATTCACTGTGACCCTAATTCATCCTGTCTTATGTTGAGAGTTTAACTGCACCACCTTCACGAGGAGTGCAGTCCCTCTACACTCCCTTGAAGATCTACAGAAAGTTGTAGAATCAGATCAGGCATCTGACAAAACTCTTCTGCTCCTAAACCATAAAAGATGTCTCTGTTTGAAAATGCAAAAATGTAAACAAATTCTAGAATTTGCTTTAACCAGGACAAAGGCTTTAACCAGGAGCCTGTGGTTTAGTTCTGGAATGAAGATTCTGGTGAGCAGGTAACACTGTACAGCATCATTTGCTTTTGATATATCCTCTCATCCTATTCCCTTCCCTGGCCATGGTGTGCATTAAATAGCCATGGGTAGACTCTGAAATCTGCAAAGAAATGCTTATGCTGGAACTAAACCTTTCAATTTTGTAATTAACCCAAACTGCATCTTCAGTTTACTGAATTGAGCTCTGTGGAAGGATTCTGTTCTGTACGAAAGATCAAACACATCAACAAAGGCTTTTCAGCCATCCATCCATCTCCATGCTTCATCAAGCTCCACCCACTGATTTACTGAGAAGCTCTTGACATCTTACAAAGTTCTCCATTTCAAATTTGTGAGTTTTACCTACATCCTTCCTGATTTGTGTAAGAAAATGATGAGCCACTAATGTCATTCCAGACCCATGCCTCGGCCTGAGGGATATAATTTCCCATCTTCAATCAAAAATATTACAATCCACTGAATGCTGAAGTAACTTGTGCTGGATTTATTGGCTGTAGTACAGTGTCAAGTACTGTGTTAAGTCCACTGCTTGTGAGAATACCCATGGGGAATCATGGAAAGGCCAACTTTGAGCCTTTCTAAGTAGTAAAAGCCAAAGTAGCAATACAAACATAGCTTTGCCTGGATGCAGGCAAAGGCATGGCATTGTATAAACCATGTTAATAATGCTGGCTAACTAAATTCTTCTGTCAGCTGACTAAAGATTTTATTGGAGGCCTCCCAAATCCTTTTGCAACCTCTGTTATTTTCAAGCATAAAATACTGCTCCACACTTGAGAAACCTATCCAGAATCCAGAATAATGTATTAAAATGGCTTGACATCTTCCCACTCTGTTGAGACAGAAACTGCTTTTCCATTTCTATGCTGTTTACTTGCAGTTCCTCTTTAGTACCAGTTCTTGCTTTAGCTCCAAACAGCAGCCAGCTAAAATGGATAAGTAACAATAACCTTAGACTCAGAAATATGGAAAGGACAAACTGTTCTCATTGGTCATTCATTATGAATTTACCACCATTAACAAAATTTTATATCATGGGCATTTGCATCAGGAAGAAAAGGAAGTAGTGGAGTTCTTTTGTTTTTTCTAGGTTTTTTTTGCTCTAGCTTGATTTCAGACGTACCTGGGAATATTTAATACTCCCAGAGCTGAAAAGAAGGTTTATGAAATGTGGGCTGGGATCTATCTGCAATAGGTTAGATGACCCATTCATGTTCCAAGCAGCTGAACTGAAGGCAAATAGCACCAGGGTTTGAAGCCTGAAGCCTCCACCAGCAGTGATGGAACAGCAGAGTTCCCTGTAGACACTCATTCCTGCCCTTTCATCTTGACCAAGCTCTTCCTCTGCTTGTTCCTATAGGTATATATTGTATTTTCACTGTCTCTTGTAGAGATTCTAACAATATTTTTTATCTCTTATTTTGCATCTCTTTTAAGCATATTCATGTTCCACCACAGGGGCAATAAACCATCAACAGAACCAAAAAGGAAATAAAGTTTGCTTTACTTTGCTCCTTTAAAAATCTTATCTGGGGCTCTACTTTCCTGTGCTGTGTATTTTTTCACTGTGGTTATCTTGCAGCCATTTTTCCTTCTTCTCACCCAAACCAGCTGTCTCCCTACGATCCTTTATCCCACAGCCAGCTGTCTTGTTGGCACCACAAATCCTGCTAGAACCTCTCAACAGTAAACAAAATCCTTGTGATTTCACATGTGCACTTTGTTTTGCTGCCTTTAGATATTGCAGGGCTTTCTCTCTGTCCCTTGACCTCCCTGCTTTTCATCAAACCCTAGACTGACACACAAGGCATTAACATGGCCCTGAATTGACCTAATCCACAGGGCAATTTTAAATTTTTAATAGGCTGATACAGCCTGATGACAAGTTTCCCAAGTTTGCCAAGGAATCTTGATTGTTAAATGGATATATCCAGAAGGATGTTCAACATAAATTTTTAAGGATGAGTTTGAGAATGAAATTTAATATTACTGGACCTGACATGCCTGAAATGCCTACCAGGTACACATTGAGGAGCTGAGGAAGGAACAGAGTTCCAAGTTAATTTTGCAGATTAGAGATGAAATCATTGCTGTGTGGTGGCTTTAGCTGCTGATTTGGTCCCCCTTAAACAACAGGAATTTGGGTTATCCAAAAGCTTTGCTGGTCAGGTGATAAAACTTTGACAGTTGTGCTTTATACAGGTCAGAACTTCAGTCCCCAGCATGCTGCACACATACATACAGGCTCCTTCTAGGTCTATTTTCATTAATAATGTGCTTAGTTCATTAAATTGTCATGGAAAGATAGAGAAAATTAGTAAGACTGCTATTCTTTTAATAATAAAATGAGTTTTTAAAAACGCCTTAGAAAAATTCTTTTTCTTTTTCTTTTTCTTTTTCTTTTTCTTTTTCTTTTTCTTTTTCTTTTTCTTTTTCTTTTTCTTTTTCTTTTTCTTTTCTTTTTCTTTTTCTTTTTCTTTTTTTCTCTTTTTTTTCTCTTTTTTTCTTGTTTTTCCCCTTTTTCTTTTTATTCCTCTCTTTCTCTTTCTCTTTCTCTTTCTCTTTCTCTTTCTCTTTCTCTTTCTCTTTCTCTTTCTCTTTCTCTTTCTCTTTCTCTTCTTTCTCTTTCTCTTTCTCTCTTTTTCTCTTTCTCTTTCCTTTTCTCTTTCCCTTCCTTTTTCTCTTTTTCTTTTTCCTTAGGGTATTGTAGCCATCCTGAATGACAGTATTTGAAAACGAAGTTACAGAGGATGTTCTGTACATACTTACATGTATATAAACACAGCTACACCTTTAGTGGCCATCCTGGGGTTGACATTCTCCCCACTCTGCTCAGCTCAGTGTTCTTTTTTACTCACACTGCTCATGCACTTGTATTTTCCTCACTGAGGACTGGTTCAATGCATGGGGCTGAGGCTAAGTTTACATCTTCTCCAATTGTAAAAGGGCCATTAAGTTCAGATAATGTGAAATATAAATTTAAGAGGAATTCTGGGGAAATCATAATTAGGTGCAGAGAAATTACATGAGTTTAATGACTGAGATTTAATTTCAGTTTTCAGGATTATTAACTGAGAATCCTTATTTAGCTCATCTTCTCCTTTTTTTTTCCTTAATTAATTGGAAATTTATTTGCAAGCAATTAAGGCAGAGATTCTTTTCAATCCTCAAGTGTTTGTGAGCTATATAATAATGTTCTCTACCTTGCTTTCAAAACTCTGTCCTGTAAATTTCTTTGAGCTCTTTCTGATAACATAATAATGCCTGCATGTGTTATTTATACAGAAAGAACAATCTCCAATTTATATATTCTGTAGGAAATTGAATTACTTGGGACTCAGAACGGAGCATTTCATAAATACTGATAGATTAGAAAGATAGTCTGCCACAAAACCATGCAGAAGGAAGAAAATCAAGAAACAGCATTGTTCTGTGTGCCTCTGCAAAAAA
>WBNP01004898.1:708298-730285 GCA_013401095.1 Passerina amoena
ACAAATGGTATCTGAATAAATAAACACATTCAGAGTAATGATAATGAAGTTTCTGCCTCAAAAGCAACCTAGAAAATATTTGAAATAAATAATTATCTTCTGCTGTCTTTTCAAGTGAAATAGTGGCAAACAGGGGGTCTAATATAGCATGGCTTCTGTTCTTTACTGAGTTTCCAAGGTTAAGAGAGCAAATGACAAATATGATTGTGGTTTGCTATCAGCCTCCATTTCAGTGAACTCTTGTGAGGAACGCCTTGCTTCTCCTGCTTTATTCACAACTTCAGCTCACTTAAATGCATCTTTCTCAGGCCAAACTCCTTTGTACAAACACACCTTTGTCCCATAATTACATTTAAACATGGAGCTTTCTCAGTATTTCTAAAAAAAAAAAAAAAATCAGCTTTCTGAGAATGTGCTGTGTATTTGTAGAAGCTCCTGATGTCTCTGTTTTGTTTTTTTTTTTACAGACAGAGGTTTTAGTCATGTATCCATGTATCATCACAGTTACTTTTAAAGCACCTTGTACTGAGACCTGGTATCAGTTGCAAGATAGAGAGTCCTTGCTTTTAGTCACAATTGGCCTCAATTTTTTGACTGCTTTCTTGTTTTCTATAGAAAGTACAAGTAGTTTCTAAGTTTAACTAGATTTTTCTCTCTTCCTCTTTCTGTCTTCTGTGACTTATTCAAATGATAAGTTTTCCCTTTTAATTAGGAACAATCTGTAATAGTGGTGCTAATATTAGCTAGGATTTACAATGATGGATCACTACATCATCTTACTTTGTTTTGAAACATGGCTGAAAATATCCTTGTAGGTAGAAATAGGAGCCCTGCAAGGCGAGATTTCCAGTTGAGTTATGAGGCTTATAAATGTTATAAGAGTTATAAAGTAGGAAACAGCAGATGGATTTGCAAAGGAGAACACAAAGCAATGATGGCAGTTGCAATTGCAACAGTTTTTTCAAATTCTCTTTAAATATAAGGTAGCCAATTTGTATTTTTTAGTTACACTTAGCACCATTTTTGTCTACCACCGGTGAAAGGTTACTAGACTCCATCAGGTAGATCATCAACTGATGCAAATGGGTGTAATTCCATGGATATGTTCTGTGGCATTCACATTCTCTGAACATGATTCCTTCACCCAGGGTTTTTCTCCTGGGAAGCTGAGAGGCCTCAGAGAAAAGGAAAACAATCCTTATCTCATTTGCTTCTCCTGTGTTGTGCTGCTCTGGAATGTGTTTGGAGATTGTTTACCCAAGGTGATTGCCTGATTGGATTCTGGTGTGAGTTGTTTTGATTCATTGGCCAATTGGGGCCAAGCTGTGTGGGAACTCTGGAAAGAGTCACAAGTTTTCATTATTATCTTTTTATCATTAAGTATCTTGTCTGTATTCTATAGTATAGTATAGTATAGTATAGTATAGTATAGTATAGTATTCTTTAATATAAGATAGTATAATAAAGAAATAAATTAGCCTTCTGAGAACATGGAGTCAGATGCATCATTCCTTCCTGCCACGGGGCACGCTGTGAATTTACAATAACATTCCTCCTGCCCTCATGTCCCAACAAGCCCTGCAGTGCTCCAGGCTGGGGGCAGAGTGGCTGGAAAGTGCCCAGTGGAAATCAGGAACCAGAGTGTGCCCAGGTGGGCAGGAAGGCCAGTGGGCTCCAGGTATTCTGTGTCAGCACCAGTGTGGCCAGCAGGACCAGAGCAGGGATTGTCCCTCTGTGCTGGGCACTGGGGAGGGCCACACCTGAATCCTGTGTCCGGTTTTGGGACCTTCCATTCAAAATGTACATTGGGGTGCTGGAGCATATCCAGGGAAGGGCAACGGAGGTGGTGAAGGGTCTGGAGCATAAATCTGATGAGGAGCAGCTGAGAGAGATGTGTAGCCTGGAGAAAAGGAGGGTCAGGGATGACCTTATTGCTCACTACAGCAACCTGAAGGCTGTATCCTCGTCAGGGGGCAGTCTCCTCTCCCGGGTAAAAAGTGAAGGACAAGAGGAAATGGCCTAAAGTTACACCAGGGGAGCTTTAGATCAGATATTAGGAAAAATTTCTTCACCTAAAGGGTTGTCAAGCACTGGAACAGGTTGCACAGACTTTTGGTTGAGTCACCATCTCTGCAGATATTTAAAAGGTGTGGTATGTAGGGACATGGTTTCATGGGGGACTTGGCAGTGCTGGATTAAGAGTTGGATTTGATGGTCTTCAGATGTATTTTCAAACAAAAAAAATTTACAATTCTATGACTCTATACTGATGAAATTTACCAACTTATTCTCTGAAGATCCAAATCTCTGCTTTTAATTAACATTTTGTGATCTTATAGATTTCCAGAGTCTATGACTTTTAAGTTTTCCAGTTGTCATGTGCAATCAGATAAAGAAAGAATCAAGTTTTTCCAAGAAATGTGTGAATTGTTATCACAGAACCCAAGATTCAGTCACGTACTCTCAGACTTCTACAACAGCAGTTTGCTAGCACTGTTCACCTCTTCATTACTGTGCCCACATAGACATAGAAGCTGAATATGTGGGGTTTCTACTCTTCTCAGAAGCAAAGTAAAACAAATCCATTCTCCTCTTTGCAGAGGTTTCTTAGACTGGAACAATGGCTGTTGATTCCTATGAGTCTGGTTCAGTTTGCACTTTAATTTGGAGACTTCAAGCAACCATTTCTATGTGTTAGCTGTGAGGATATGATAAGCATTGAAGGTCATCGACTTCAGAAAATATTGCAGATGTTCCAGAGAGAAGAAAAAAAATGGTGATTATGCATTTAGGAAAGGTATAATAGCTATGTTTGCACAATGAACATCACACATGAAATTACAACACCTAAATGTCATGTAAATGCAAATGTGAAGATGTAGCAAATTTTCCAGTAGGGTAATTTTGGCAGTATTAGTTCAAGAAGATTTTCAGTGGAGTCTAACTAATACTGCCAAAAATACATACACTAATGAAAACCAGGCAACCTATTGAAACAAAAACTTAAGAGTTCAGAGACTCAGCCCGGGAACTGTCCATTTATTTTCTCATATAATCAATTTAATATCCCTCCCTCACATGTATAATTCATCTGCTTCATGGGATCAGACAGTTTGCTTCCAGGTTTTTTATGAAGTTTTACGTAGGTTTCATTTGGTTTTCTTCTTCTTGGTGGAATTTTTGTTGGTTTCTTTAGCATCACTTACAGTTCTCAGTTTTTGCACAAGTGTTTTCCTTCAGCTATTGATGATTACATGATGACTCCATTTTAGTTCATCACAGCAAATATAGTCAAAAGGCATTTTAGCTCTATTATTTGCAATTATGCAGATTCCAAGCATAGCATTTCATAACACATCAGTGTTGGAATTTCCTTTTTTGTTTGATAGACTGCTTGAATGAATCTTGAGGCTTGAGTCAGTTGCCTGTTCAGAGGTGTCAAGTGTTATTTGCAACACCCACAGAAAGCTGAGACATCTTCCCAGGGCTGGCAGCAGCTGCACAGAGCCTGTGGGATGGTGGTGCTTGCCTGGAGCAGCAGCTGGAAGTGGAGCAGGGCTGCACATGAAATGGCACCAGCCACCCACCCATCCTGGGCACAGTTATCCTGCCTTTACCAGGTGGGATTCATTTTAATACCCCTAATTGCAAGCATTTACAAATAGATGTTTACCTCTGCTTTTAATGTCTAAGACTTCATTGTGGTTGGTTGAGATTTATGAGATGCACTTCAGTTGCTTGAATGTCATCTCCAGTGGGATGAGACATTTAGTGCACCCTGCTTTTCCTCTGGATGCCATTGCCAGGAGTCATGCACGCTTAGAGCTTTTGTGTCATAGGTTCTTGGGTGGTCCTGGGTACCTCTGAGTGTCCAGGTGCCATCAGACATTCATCTATAGGTATCTCCTTGCCTGGCTCATCTGGCCAGCTCAGCCAACAGAGCCCAGAGAGCAATTCAGCTGCTCCATCAACTTTAGGAGCTAATGGCATCTCCCCCCTCTGCTCGCATTGGGTAGTGGTAATATTCAGACACTCTCAGGGAGGTATGGAGGTGTTTAAGAAAGCAGGGGCGCATGGGGCTGGCAGATACCACATCAGACCCATGACATACCCAGGGCTGTTCTGGACCAGCAGCCAGAGCCCAGGTAAGGTACCCCACTGCTTCTCAGGTGTTTGGGTCATTATCAGGGCCCATAGATTGTTGTGTTGTGTTTGTTATGTTGTTCTGCTCCCCCCTGCCTGAGTTGGTTTGTTCTGTTTCCCCTAAGTTACAAATGGTTCTGCCCTGGTTTTCCCCCCCTCTCTCTGTTAAGTGCCTGTCACCCCGGTTACCCTAGAAACCCAATGTATCTTCCCCTCGGTCCCTCCCCTGAGCGCTGCCAGTCAATCCCTGCCACCGCCTTTCTCTCCAGAACTTTCTGTCTTGGGCACAGAGGGATTGGCTCAGATGCTCGGGCCCCTCTTTCCAGTAGTTTTGATTGGTTCGTTTGGTATGTCTGTCTTATGTACCCCACTCCCCCCTGGATTCCTATTTGCTGCCCCATTGGTTCCACTCCCACCACCCACTCCCTTTATAAGTGCCCGAAACCCCTCCCGCTCCCTCTTTGGTTGCTGGCTGCTCGGGGATGTGCGATGAGGCCTGGATTTGCCCCAGTTGGAGGGCACTCTTTGTTTCCCAGCGTCCGCAGCGTTCCTTCGGCTTCGTCCTGCACCTGGCAGTGTCTCCCTGCGTGTCTCGGTAGGCTTCCTGAGGCGCTGACCCGAAGCGCGGCTGTCGGGTTACGTGCCCGCCCACTGCTGGTGATTGCTGGCCGGCTAGCCGGGACCTATCTCTCAAGCCGAACCAGTGCAAGAGATCACCGTCAATTCCAGTGGAAACCCGGTGAACACAAAGAAGCAGACACCTGATGCAATTGTCTTAAATTGGGTCCCAACACCCCCCCACTGTACTTGGAAAAAAAAATAATTTTGGAAACATTTAGTTAGGTGTGTTACGTAAAAGAGAATGTGCAAGGTCCTCCGCCCTTGCCCAATGTGTTCTGTCTCATAATAGCCATAACTTTCTTATTCTGTAAGGCCTGGTGACCCCTGTCAGCATCCAAATACTGACCCTGGCTTTCTCTCACTCCCATCTTGGAAGATATGGAGCTGGAGGAAGTTGAAGGAAGGCAAAAGGATTTGTGAATTGAGATAATAATTTAGTAAGAAAAACAAAAGCTGTGTATGCAAGTAAAGCAAAGCGGTGAATTAAATCATTATTTCCTGTTGGTGGGCAGTTGTCCAGCTGTCTCCTAGTAAACAAATGCTTGGAAAGACGAATGCCATAACTCTGAAATTTCTGCTTCCTTCTCCTTACCATGAGTTTTATTGGTGAGTATGATGTCATGTGGCATGGAATAACTCTTTGGTCAGTTTGGGGCAGCTCTGCTGGATATGTTTTCTCCCAGCCTGTTGCTCAATCCCAACCTTCTTATTTGGGAGGGTGAGCGAAGAGAGTGAGAAAACCTTGATATTGTGCAAGAGGTGCCTAGCAAGAGCTGAAACACTGCTGTATTATCCACATTGTTTTAATCCCAAAGGCAAATCCTCACACAGGCTGTGACAAAGGAATTTACCTGTGGAATTTCATCCCAGCCAAACCCAGTTACACCATTGCTCCAGGATGTGCAGGTTGTCTTCTGGGTCATCCCTGTGCAATACTGCAGCAAGTCCAAAAGTCCACTGCAGTTCTTCCCCATATCATTGTTCTCATTAATCCTGAATGTCTCTGTTACTTCTAGGACACAATATAGTGGACAACTCTACTTTGAAAAACAAACTTGGCCTGCAGCCAAGCAAAAGAAAAGACTTAAGTGTTTCAATTAGGAAGATGGGAGAGAAAAAAGTAGGGGTTTTCAAAAATGAGATAGCAGACATCCATCCTAGCTGGACTGTCCAGTCTTCAGTGCCAAATCTCACTGATGCAGTATCACCAAATCTGGGTGTTGTGTTTAAATTGTCTTAACTGGGAATCAGTAATTTCTGATTCTGACATACATTTGATGCGTGCACTTTTCATATTCCATAGCCTTTATGAGCTACAGAACATCTTTAATATTGTAGATCCAAAGTTGTCTCCCGGTCTATTTTAGACCATCATAGCTGGGTAGAACAGAACTTTGAATAAAAGTTTAGACTTCAGTCCTACACCAGTACTGCCAGGAGCCAATTTGTTATTGTGTTGTCTAAACATATTGTGATACAGCAAGTATCATGTTTGAATGATAAAACCACAATAAAGACTTAACTAGAAAGTGAAATGAGATCAAAAAGTGGAGCTTTTGACCACATCAACAACTTCCCTGGAGGTTGTGTGAAAAGCACATTTCACAGGGGATTTACAATTCATTGTCCTCTTTATCCACTGCATACTGACAAACTTGCCACTTAATTCAGGCAAATTATTTCCTCTTTTAGCATGAAAGAAGCAGTTTAATTTTTCTTTGTTAATGCAAAGCAAACTACTGGTTTGAGTGCTGCTGATTGACCAAGTGTCATATGACATACTTGAAACTTGGGAAATTAAAACTGGATTACGCAGCACACTCTTGAGTTGAGTTTACTGGCACAAGATTTCTGTTAATATTTCACTTCTAGTCTTTTGTGCCAGGGGTGCTAAAAAGTGAAGACAAGAAAATAAGGAAGAAAAGAACAGAAAATGAGTTTATATTGGATTTGGGTAACTGACAGTGATCGCTATCAAATCACAGAATAAATAATGTATTCCTGAAGTGTTCAGTGCATTTATGTTTACAGAGTAAAATTTCCTGCCTCTTTCTCAGTCTCCCTTACTGTCTGGAATACACATACACTAAAACTATTAAAGACAAAACCTACATCAACATTGAGCACTTCAGGGATGCAAAAATGTTGAAACAAAGGTGGCTCACAGAGACTGACTGGATACCATATGTTGTTTTGAGAAGATGTTCCATCCAAGGTTAAGACAGTGATATCAGGAAATTTCCTGAAATTTCCTGAAAATTCATGTGAATTTCCTGAAAAGGAAGCTTCTTTAAACATCCTGTGACATTGACCACTGACCCACCCATGGGAGGGAGGTGGGGGCACTCTCTTAAGAAGGAGAATATCTAGCACTGAGTCTTTACCCAGCCTACTCCTTTATCATTGCTAAACTGCCTGGTTTTATGGCAAAGTCTTAGCAGAATTCTAAGCCCTGATTCAGCCTTCCAATAACTGCCAGCTCCAGCAGTGCACTGCTGGCACAGGCCATGGCAGGTGAAGGATTTGCTCGCTGACTGTGCAAGATGGGCAGATGTTGGGTGAGAGACTGAGAAGTGACTTGCCAGAGTCAAACAAACACAAGATTCCATGTGGTGCCCTGCCAACTTTCCCTGCAGGATCCTGCCTGATAAACTCATTAAAGTTCACAGCAGAATTTGGAATTGAATCTGAATGGGCTTAGTAACACAGAAGTGTATTAATTAACAGTGAAAACTACATTAAATGTAGGAATGGCAACACCAAAGTTTATCAATTGTGACATGAATGTATAGGAACAACAGCAGTTTAGTAACTCAGAAAGAAGTGAGCCCAAAAAAAAACCCCTCCTAATGAACCTAAACAGAGCAAGAGGGACATTAAAGACTAGATCTTATCTTCTCTGTCTCCTGCATTAATCACATATAATGAAGAAACTCTACATCTATGTGGAACTGGCACATATCAGTGATATTTGTTATAAATGGGATATATCAGCAGTAATAATACTGCTGCTACTGCTACTAGTCTGGATATGAGTGACATGTAGCTATCACATCTAAAATCCAGCCCTGATGTCAGTGGAGGCTGCTCTGTCAGTGTCTATGAGTTGTGGATGGCATGGTTGTGCCCATTTAATTTCAATATGATGGAAAGGACATATTTTTCCTGATGAAGACTAATAGATATTAAGGTGACTGGAAGAGCAGTGTTGAGTTTTAGCCTGTTTTGTATCCTGGTACTTTCTCCTTCCTTTTACATAAATAAAAATGAAAAAGAAGTTTAGGAAGTTTGGCTTATCTCCAGCACATATTGACAATCCAGCCATGCAAATATTTATGCCCAAATGGTTTCCAGCCTGGACGGACTTACAGTGCTCACCTCATCAAATGCCAATATCAGAGGAAGGAGATACTCAAATACCTGTTTATTTTGTAAAGCAGAGTCAACCCACTCCTTTCTAAAAGTTTATCTTGTAGTGAAATTTGGGTACATAATTTAATATTGTACAACAATTTTTATTCCAGGCTGACATTTGAAGGGGAAAAAATGAAAAAAAAAAAAGAACATAACCTGACAATAAGTTGACATTTAGATTAATTGCCTTTATTTTTAAGCTGCTTCTGTAAAAATTGTGATGATAATTATTTGCCTTGTATTATCTCTTTCTTTCTGATTTTGCTGGTGAAAAGGCAGAAATGGGCAATTGAATTTCCTGACTTTTAAGGCATTCAGAAATAAACACTGAAGGTGTCTTTTAAGAAACAGTCTATTACATTTTTGCAATGAATGTATTCTGATAAGACAGCAGAATGCAGCATTCATGAAAGCAAAGCAAAGGTTCAGAGACAGATAGCAGAATCTAAATAAACTTTGATTACCAATGAAAGCCAACACATTGGTAAGGGTACAATTAAATCCTTATGAGCAATTTTTTTTCAAATTGATGATAATAATAATAAAGGGAAAGTTAATGTCTTCAAAATAGTGTCTCATAAGTGACATTCAGACTAGTTATAAATGAGAGTGATTTGTACAATTAGTCCCAGTGATAATTGCCAAATATTTAAAATTTGGGTGATCTCGTACATATATAAATATTCTTGTTGCTGCAGATTCACAGTTAAGACTTTTTTTTTTTCCCTATCATGTTGTGAGCATGAGAATGTAAGTATGTTTTTATCTACAAATAAGCTAAATGATATTACTGGCAAAAGCTGTATAGAAGATAGGATGAGTTGTTTCTTTACATCTTTGTGCAACTTACAAAAGAAGCATGAAGAGGTCAATATTCTCTGGGTTACTAATGGCTGAGGCCCTGTTTCATCAGGATTGAATAAAACAGTATGAATTTACATGCTGAGGTTCCTCAAGAAAAAAAAATTCTGATGACAACTCAGATTGACAGGGTTTCCCCATCCATGTCAGAGCAGATTTCAAGGAGAAGGATCTCCAAATTTACACTCAGGAAGGACTGAGGTGTTGTCTGACTACTACTCTGTTCCTCCTCCTCTGAAACCGCAGTGAATGGAGGCTGTTGGAAGTGAGCAAGGAGCACATTCTGAAATCAAAAACTGCTGAAAGTTGAAAAACTACAGCCTGTGAACTCATCCTATTCAGTGCTGCCCACTGCTTCACACAAACAGCCTGAGGGGATCCAGGTGTGCATGGAAATGAGTGCAATAAGGAAGAAATTCGTCAATCGGTGAAAATGGTAAAAGACCAGACTTCCTTCTTTTGGCAAGGAGAAAAAGGAAACACAAAAAATACTAGGAAAACCAAAAGGAGAACTGAAACTGGAGGAAATAATGGTATTTAAGGACATGAATTTCTGATTGGGCTATGAAAATCCTTGCCACAGTGCTCTATGGAAGCATGAGTAAATCAGGGCTGAGAAAGCAAGACAACATTTCAATGGTCATCAGAATAACCACAGTGCTAATTGTTAACTTGATGAATATTTTATGCTGCTTGATAACTATTTATTCTGTAATGGATTATTGTTAGCAAACATTTGCCTTTCAAAATGTCTGACAACTCCTGTTATTTTTTGCTGGAAGTGAACCAGACCACTGGTAAACATACACCTTTTCAATAAAGACTTTGGAATTACCTTTCAAGTTCCATGGAAATGAAACTATTCTCCCTAAGGGAAAGATGGTGGACATTATGACTGAGACAGCAGGTGTTTAAAATGGCTCCTGCTGAGCTCAGTACAGGATTAAAATTTTACTATGTTGGAAGAGGTATAAGAAAACATTTTGCTGAATAGAGAGCCAATATGATAAACTGAGACCTTTTCCAATTATCCTGAGGTAAATACAAGCTACAGCTCCTTCCTAAACCACATTTGAAAGCTGCACTGAATATTTCTTGATGATATTTCTTCACTTTCCCTGTGTGTTCAAGGATAGATGCCAGTATGAAAACACAGGGACAATTACTAGCAACCAAAAAGGTAATTAGTTTTCAGAAGGGTTGGTATTTTAATTTTTTATTTCTTACTCTGTAATGAAAAAAGGGCTAATAAAATAGTCACATGGCTGTTCAAAGTGTTTTGAATCTTGTTTAAGTCAAACACAAGGAAGAAACGTTTTTCACAGACACAGTGAGGGTAATGTGTTCTGAAGGGTTTACACAGATACATCTTCAGTAAGTAAGGTCAAACTATGTGCAAAGCAGAGATGTTTAGCATAAAACCAGTATTAATAATTCATGTGCTGAGCTGAATAGTGCAATAATAAGATACAGTGATGGGGGAAAGAAAAATAACAATAAACCTGACCACTAGGCAGAAACAAGGGAAGAAAAATCTCATATAGAACCAAAGGACAATAAGAGAGGTGAAAATACTGGTTATACTGATGTAGACTTTTCTTATAAGTGTACACACAGATTAAGTGTCACAATATGACAGTAATTCTGATTTCTCTTATTTGCTTGCTGGTTATCTCAAGCCAGAGTGACTCAGTGCAGAACCTCACCTTGTATCTCACCAGCCAGCCACACAGTGTTTATCTTCAGTGCAGCTCAATATGGAGAAACAAAGCTCTCTGGATAAAGGAATATATTAGTACTACATGAGGAAGAGAATGGACAAGATGGTCCAGGCCTAAAGAAGATTTTGAAGTCTCACACAAAGTATCTTGCAAGAGCTGAGTGAGCTGGCACCTAATTAATGTTATGCCCTTCAGGGATTCAGAAATTATGCCTTTTCTCAGCTTACAATCCTGAAGAAATATCAGGAATACTTCATGTATTCCTGAAACTAAAATTCTCAAAAAATGCAGTTTCTCCCAAGTGGCACTTTCTGGCACTTGGGCAGAGCTACAGGTCATAGTCTCAAAACAGCGCATGTCAAATTAATGGGAGGGAAGCCACTAACAGCAGGTGAGACCAGTCAGTGAGAATGGCCAGGGTACAACAAACTCCTTTCCCTGCTCCTCAGATTTATATATCAATAGCCTTTCTCACTGACTAGGGCTTTAAGATAAGGGAAGAGACGAGGACAAAACAGAGATGAGGATCCACTTCAAAGTAATATTGCTGGCCCTTGTGTGCCTTCTTTCATGTTTCTCTGAGAAAAGTAGTAACTCCCTGCAGTGCAATTCCAGGGGAGCCGCATTGTGTGACCTGCAGAGTCTCCATTTCATTAGAGGTCGCTCACAGAATCATAGAAGAATTTGGGTGGGAAGGGACCTTTAAAGGTCATCAAGTCAAATCCTCTGCAATAAGCAGGGACATCTTCAACTAGATCAGGCTGCTCAGTACAACCTGACTTTGACTGTTTCCATTGATGGGCAAACTCCCACATTTCCAGGCAGCCTGGTCGTGTTTTACCACCCTCCTTGTAAAGGATTTATTCCTTATATCTAGTCTGAATCTACCATCTCTTAGTTTAAGAACAATAGCCCTTGTCCTGTCACAACAGTGTCTTCTAATAAGTCTGTCCCAACCTTTCTTAGATGCCTAAATGAAATATTGAAAGACTGCAGTGAGGTCCCCCTGGATCCTTCTTTCCTCTGAACAACCCAAACTCTCTCAGTCTGTCTTCACAGCAGAGGTGCTCCAGCCCTCTGATCATTTTGTGTCCCTGCTCTGGACTCACTCCAACAGGTCCAGCATCTTTTCTGCATTGGGGAATGCAGAGCAGGATGGACCCTGCAGGTGGGGTCCCACCAGAGTGAAGTGAGGGGCAGAATCCCATCCCTCATCTGCTGCTCACATTCCTTTGGATGCAGCCCAGGATTAGGTGGCATTCTGGGGTGTGAGTGTGCTTTGACAAGTCATGTCCAGCTTTTAATCTGCCAGTAGCCCCAAGTCCTTCTTCTCAGGGCTCTTCTCAACCTGTTCATCCCCCAGCTTGTATTTATACCTGGACTTTGCACCCAGCCTTGTTAAATCACATGAGATTCCCATGGACCCACTTCTCAAGCTTGTCCAGGTCCCTCTGGGTGGCATCCTGTCCTTCAGGTGTGACAACCTCTCCACTCAGCTTGGTGTCATCTGCAAATTTTCTGAAGGTGCACTTGACTCTGCTGTCCATGATATTGAGGAAGAAATTAATTAGCCCTGGTCACAATACAGACCCTTGAGTGACATCATTTGTGCCCATCCAGACACTTTGATACCACCACCCTCTGGATGCGACCACCCAACCAATTCCTCATTCAGCACAGTCTACCCATCAAACATCCTCTGACTTAGAAGGAAGGATGTTCTGGGGAGCTATGTGAAAGCCTTCACAGAAGGTACATGACATCTGTCGCCCTTCCCTTGCCCACTGATGTGGTCACTCCATCATAGAAGGCCCCTGAGTTTGTCAGGAAGCACCTTCCCTTGGTGAAGCCATGCTGACTGTCCCAGATCACCTCCTTGTTCTCTGAATACCTTTGTATGGTTCCTGGGAGAGTCAGTTCCCTCATCTTCCCAAGCACAGAGGGGAGTCTGACAGGGTGGTAGCTCCCAGGGACCTCCTTTCTACACCTTTTAAAAATAGATGCAACACTTCCCTTTTTTCAGCCACCAGCGTGTTCACCTGAGTGTCATGACTTTTCAAACATCATGAAAAATGGCTTGGCAATAACATTAGACAATTCCCTAGGACAACCACATCAGCCAGTTCCCTCAGGACTCTGGGATGCACCTAAGCAGGTGTCAC
The DNA here is from genome assembly GCA_013401095.1 of Passerina amoena. Lineage (NCBI taxonomy): Eukaryota > Metazoa > Chordata > Aves > Passeriformes > Cardinalidae > Passerina > Passerina amoena. The sequence continues at coordinate 721,221 of WBNP01004898.1, forward strand.
AAGTCTCAGCTTTCTGCCTCCCTTTTTTAGCTGAACAGAAGCTTTGGAACCTTTCATTTTGGGGCAGGAGGACTCTTTGGGCTACATTCTTGCTTCACAAAATATTTCCAACCACAGATGAATGGAGGGATTTCTGGAGGTCAGCTAGACACCACCCCTGTCATAGCAAGACTTGCTTTAAAGTTAGCTCCAGCTGTCTGTTAGATCAGGTCCTTGTCCAGCTGAGCTGTGGCAGTCTTCAGGGATGGAGAGACCTCTGTGGTTAACCTGTGCAGAATGGGTCTGTGTGAATTATCATTCCCTGCATTTCACTGAAATCTCTCTTGTGGCAACTGTGACTATTTCCTCTTTTTCCTTCCTCTGCATCTTTGAGAAAAGCCTTTTTTTTTTCTTACAACTACCCTTCAGGTAGTTAAACACAGCAAATAGGTTTCCTCCTTGCCTCCTCTTTTTGAGGCTAAAGAAACCTGATTTCTTATGCCACTCTTTGTTGATAATGGAGTCGAGAATCACAGCTACATCTTTGAGCTTGACAATCTGGTAAATTTAATATTTACCAAATTTAACACTCAGTGCAACAATCCAGTGCATATATTCTCCTTATGACTGCAAGGACACTGAAGAAACTGTGTTGCAAGTTTTCTTAAAGCTGATGTAAATTATTTAAATCCCGCCCCACCCATGCTCACAGACACTGCTATTTCAACCTGGAAAAAATCAGTTTGATCAGGGACAATTTACCCTGATTTATTACACATGATTTATCCAGACTCTGTTCCCAATTATCTTGTCCCTCACGTGCCTAGAAATTGCTTCTACGTACAACATTCTTTTGTCAAGAAGCCCTGGAAAGTACCTAAAGAAGCAACCTCTGTGATCCAGCTCTGATCTATGTGCTCCAGCAAGATTTCACACTCTTCAGAACAGCAGAAATAAGAATAATAGAAGTGTTTGGATTGGAAAGAATCTTAAAGGACCATCTAGTTTAAATCCCACTTCCATGGGCAGGGTTTCCATCCACTAAGAATTTCATATAAAGTGGAATACCAAGAAGGGACAAGCTGCATGACAACTTGCAGTTTGACTTACAGTTTCTCAAGGGAGTTCTGTACTCCACAGTTCAGGAGCTACAGGAAAAAAGGTATAATTTACAACACACCCTCACCTGGATCATTGATTTTTGTGAATCCTGGTTTTGGATCTTGAATTCTATGTGCACTGGCATTGACATTAGGGCTGTGAGTCTTCTAATATTTATTAAAGTGCCTAAATTTGTCATTTTGTCCTTAACTTTAGGATTTGTGTCCCACATTGATACTTGGGATGTCCACTGTGTGCTTCAATGGTACTCACAGAGTAGGCAGAATTGAAGGTGACATAAGCATTTATTTTTATGATGACAGGAGAAGTTTGAGGCTGGAGTCAGGAAGATCTGACATAAGTGTGCCTCAGTAAATTTGCAGCCTTGAGTCACACCCTCAGAATTCCCACACATTGTCAGGCAGAGAATACATCTCAAAAGCAGTAAATACAGACAGAAAAGATTTTAAAATAGCAAATAGGAAATTCAAAGAAAGTCTCAAGTCTTAGTTACCACATACATTTTTGGTAGCAAGGTGACTCAATACAGGAAGATGAAGCTCAGTTATTATGATATATCCAAAAGAAGGCTAGGGAAAAACCTCTTGTTCTGAAAACTTACTGAAGTCCTGGATTTGGTTTTGAAGTTCCCATGTTCTGTTCTTGCTCTGGAGGTAGATGTTCACAAGTACAGACCATTGCTTATGCAGAGGAAAAGATTGTGAATTTCAGAAATCTTTTTTTTTTTGCAAGAATATTCAGAGTATGTAAGAGTGATAAAATAATTAAAGAGATATTTTCTAGAAAGTGTGAATGCCTGGGCAGTAATCAGAGGAGACATGAGTACATGGAGGCATTCTTCTTCTCAGTGGTCTGGGCTTACTTGGGTTAAAGCTGAACAAAAAAGATGTGTTTTTATTCCTTTTCTTTCTCTGCATTCTGTGAGTGATAAAACTTGAGCTGTGCTGCCAAAATAATCACAGCTTAAAAAGCTGCTTTAAGGGATGAGGATTATCTCAATTATCACAGCTCTTCCAAAGGTATGAGCATAGAGGACATCAATCTGATAAGACAAAAATCCTTGTATGTTGTGTTCCCATATCTATAAATTCTGTAATACACCCAGAGGCACCAATTCTAGTCACGCTCATGCTGTGCCTTACCCGTTCAAGAAAGAGATCAGGATAATTCTGTCCTGAAGCCATGGAATCGTGATCCCAAGAGCAGACTGTAAATTATCTGCCCCTTTATTGGAGGTTAACAAGGGGGCAGTTCTGTTGCAGCTCTACCGTGGCAAAATAGACACCTTGACCTTGCTGAATCCTAGAAATGCGTCTGGTGGTGGGCAGCATGCAGAGCCATCCTTCAGCAGTACAGCAGCCATTGAATGGTGTGCCCTGCAGCATCCACCAGTTTCCTTTCCAGACCCAGGGCTACCAACAGGATGGATCTCACAGAGAGCTCAGCTGCTCCTGAGCATCCGGCACATCTCTGATTGTGACTGCAGCTGTTCCTTGGTGTGCAGTGGAAAGATGCACACATTGCTGATACCTTGTCAGCAAAGTGCCCTGTTTCTGTGTGGGGACACGTCTGCTTAATTGCATTATGTGTACATGACTTTCAGGCAGCATAAGAGCTCTTGACTCTGTCTCCTCTTCAGATACTTACAATGTTTACAACACCCTCCTGCTCCTTCTGAATTCTGCCCCATGTAATTAATTCTTGCACCCACTTAAAATCACATTATGACCCTTCCATAAATACCCTGAAAATCACATCTGTGAATGAAGTCACAATGTGACTTCATGTGACTTCATGTGACTTCAATGTGACTTTGCACTACTACATGTGACTGCAATATTTTTACCTTCCATGGGCCCCACCTCTGTCACAGCTTGGAAGGTTTGACCATCACACCACAACCCCAAGCACGCTGAGGTAGGCAGAAGCAGTATGGCAGGTTCACTCCACTCAACAAGAAAGTTGGATGTTGCCAGCCTGTTGCATTTCTTCTGTTGCTATTCTTTTTCAATTAAATAACTGTAATAATGGGAAATGACATAATTGGTTGATTTGGTTTCTGGAAACATAACACATGTGTCTTTTGAGCTGAACAGACTCACAGAGCCAGCAGACAGAGGAAATGGCAACAAGAGACAGAATGCTGTACTAGACTGGAGGCAGGACAGAGCTGCTAAAAGTTAAAGGGCAAAAGAACTTCCTTTATGGACTCAAAATACGAATGCTGGTGTTATTCTGATACCATTGGCAAGTCTTTTGTTATCAGGTTCCTCTGTTATAGAAGGCTGTCAAATTAAATATTAGACTAATTTATTAATCCTGTCTCTGTTTGGCACTGAGTCTGAATTTCTAATCCTGTTCTCAGGTATAACTGCTCTAATGTTGCTGTGTTTTCTGAGTAACAGGATGTTACCTTAGCCATTATAAAATGAGCTGATTTTGAAAACAAAAAGAAGATAAAATAGGCTGAAAATTGCAATTCATAAAGCTGGGAAACCTGATGAAGAGAACTGTCTTTTCAAAGATCAAGTGCAGCTATTTGCAGCAAAATTGCAGGAAATAAGTAGGTTTTGCTCTCTCTTGAGCGGTGCTTCTGACCAAGCATCCATGCTTGAATAGGGTTTTAAACAAGTGCATTTTCTACCTTTGCAGAGGCTGCTAAACTGGTTGGTAAGCTGAGGGGCAGTGTGGGAGCAACTCTTTAAAGCACCAACATTGTTCCCTCTGCCCTCACTCAGCCAACACCTTTTTCTCTCACACTTTACAAGGAAGGGGACAGGCACAGGATGGAAAAGAAACAGAAAATGTGTAGGTCATTAAAAATATAATGAGGTGAAGCAAAGAGTACTTGAAAGTTGGAATCTGGCAGACAGTCCAAACTCTTGGAGCAGCAGAAAGCATTATTGATAGATGATATCAATAATAAATGTGAATAGGAGGTAAGAAACAGCAAGGAGGATGAGAGTGCAGATCTGTACTTGAAGAGGGACGGCACATGCTTGGGCTAATGAGACAGTGGCTGCTGCACTAAGGGCAGGGGTTACTTGCTTCAACTTCTCTTTTGGCCTTGCAAATGCAGGAAGGAAGTGGGAAGATTATGGGATCTTCCTTTCTTGTTCTCCTGCTGAAGAAATCTCTGCTTCACTGAGGTCAAAGTATTCATTTAGTAGCAGCTCCTTTAGAGAAAAAGCAATGCTGAAACCTCCAGGAGCAGAAGGTGGAAGAGCAAAGTCAAATTATAGAGCTGGAGATGCAGACACAGCATGAGCTCTGTAGGGAGATGCTGCGGTTCATGTTCAGGAGAGGAGTGTAGGGTGGTTCTTAGGGCCAAACCATGCACACCATGTTAGCAAGAAGGCACTGCTTGGCTGTTTCATTCAAGCAGGGCAACCAAACCATCTCTTTTTTTGTCCTGTCTTCCATGTTTGTGTTAAGTACATCCTAGTACATCTCAAATTACTGTTCATGCAAGGCTAAAAGAAGATTATTGTCAATACTGGCCAAATAACATTCACAGTACTGTACTGACAATAAATTGTTGCTACTCAGATAGAACTTGATTCTGTTGCTATTGACTTTTGCAGAGCTGAGGAATCAGTGTCTGTAGTTATCGTCACACGTCATCTCAGTGCGCTTCATCAAGCATCACACATCTTTTAGGAGCATCTCTGGAATCCCTGAGTGTTCCAAAGATACAAAATGTCCCTGAAAATCTCATGTGATTTCCACTAAGGATTTCAGAATCTCCTCTCAGGATGGAAAGGTAATGAGTAGGTTGCTATTCTTGTCTTGGTTTTGAATTTCTAATCAGGAATATGAAAACAAAATTACATATTGGCTGATGTCTTCTTTAGAACTCCCCAGAAAGCAGGATTAAAAACCAGAGTATTGGTATATTGGGAGAAAACATTCTAACTCTATAGTGAGTCACCTCTATTTAACTAACTGTTATGTTTTTTCCTGTTTGTTTCCAAGCAACACTGACCCTTCTCCTCCACTCCAGATCACAGGATATGCTGAGGAGGAAGGGACCCACAAGGATCATCAAGCCCAGCTCTAAAGTGAATGGCTCACATGAGGATTAAATCTACAAAGCTTGGTGTTATGAGTGTTGTGCTCTGTCCAGCTGAGCACATCTCAGGGTCATTCACTTGGTAAGTACTGAAGATGTGAGTTCTGAAACAGACTGGGTGCACCCATCAGTCTCAGACATTCTCTGACAATTAAGGATGAGTTCTCCTCCATATAAGTGCAAGGCACATAAAGAAAGGAGGATTTGAAAATATAATCAATCTTTCTAAGGACTGAAACAATTAGAAGTTATAGTAATATATTAAGAAATAAAAAGCTGCTTCCAGTAGCTGTTGTAAACAGATATTATTCTCCAAAAAAAAAACATACTAAAATCACATATTTTTAATAGGTGTTTAGATGAGATATATATATTCATTGAGATTTCTTCCTTTCCTGTTTTCTTCATCCTTAGACTCAGGAGGGAAAGTTCGATATAAGTCCACAGTACATGATATTTTTTTCTGTTTACAGAGTATTTGCAACTGGATATCCTTTAGGGGAGTTTTCTAAGGTGTAATTTCCATGAAACTAGGGAGAAATGGAATTATTTCCTGTCTCAAACTAAACTGAATTTATCTGTTACAAAAATCTCAATTGTTTCTTTGTGTTGCCTCCAGGTGCTGCAGTACTCTCTCCTACTTGTGAGGGCTCATTTTCACCCTTGAGAACTTCAGATAAGTTACCCCAGAGATGAATTAGGTTATATAGGTTTTAAACAATGATTTAGAGCCTAGTCCCTAGAATAAAGGGCAGCAAACCCCTGCAATATCATTTAGTCTGGGCTATCACCAGTGAGTGCAGTGTTGTGCCTTGTAGATATAGTTAAGTGCACATTATGTAGTGTCCATCCCCCAAGAGCCTCCTCCACAGTCCAAGTGCCTGCACTGCCCAGGAGCATTTCTTGACACTCACTGTACCACTTGTCTCACTTAATATCATCCCATTACTCTTAGTTATGGCCCCTTGATTCACTTCTTTTAAAACCTCACATTTTGGCTGCATAAACCTGCCATGCATTTAGCGGCAGATTCATGTTGTGTTATCCAGCACACAGAAAGCACAGCACACACACTTTGCAGGGGACAGTGTCCTCACTTCAGGTTGTGAAAAGAAGTAAAGAATAAACCTTAACAGATTGTGTCTGGCCACAGGTTGTGTAATGAAATGAGCCTTGGGTGCAGTTCCTCTGATCCCAAAACACACATTTGAAGAAAGTTGATAAGTTATATAAAGTCCACACTGCAGATGCTTAAACCACGGTGATAGAGGACAAGGAGGAAGTTCCAGTTTAACTGAAAAAAAACCAAAACAAAACAGGTTTAGATTGGATATTAGGAAGAAATTCTTTACTATGAGGATGGTGAGACACTGGCATAATTTGCCCAGAGAAGCTGTGGATGCCCCATCCCTGGGAGTGTTCAAGGCCAGGCTGGATGGGGCTGGGAGCAACCTGGTCTAGTGGAAGGTGTCCCTGTAGGGGTGTTGGAACAAGATGATGTTTAAGGTTCCTTCCAGCCTAAACATTTCTCTGATTCTGTAATATATATTTCACCGTAGGTCACTGCAACAAACCATCCCCAAAAACGTCAGCTGTCTCAAAGGTTGAATTCTCTCCAGCACCAAGAAAAGCAGAGCACAGAGGAAAGGTCAACAGTACCTCATCCCTCTCCATTGTCACCACTGCACAGCCTGAATTGTCACCCCAATTTCTATAATTCTGTCATCATTTTACAAGTGGCTTTGTGTTCTAATTCCAGCCTGAAAGTACCCACCCAGTTACTTTTCCTCTGAACTCCAAGTATCCCTTGGGCCACAGTACTTAAGGGACAATATGAACATCTTGCCTGGTCCGCCTTTGGACATCCTTTATAAAGCCCCAGCTGCAGGTTTGATGAGCACCCAGTGGTGCTTTCCCATATAATAAATGTATGTGTATAGGCATGAGTTTAGGCATTATCTAATTTTAATTTAATATAATAATTAGTAAAGAAGGGAAGCTAAGTACCTGTGGTTTATGTCTTACAGTAGGGAGTTAAGTACTCAGACCTGTATTCTACTCTTGTTATCAACATGGAGAAAATAAACTGTTTTTTCTGACACTGTTTGAGTCATCCTTTTTTCCCCCTAGCTGAGCTTTTTTTGTGACTGTTATCTATATCTTCAAGTGTAAGCATGTGTTATTGTGGACAGCCAGAACCAAATGTTTCAGTATTGCCTCAGTGTGCTTGCCATCCCTCTCTGACTTCAGCCTATGTATAGATTACAGCATTTGTTGCCCTAATGCAATTTTAAAAGTAACTTTTTGCTTGCTGAAGTTCAAAAGGACAAAAGGTCATTCTATGGCAATTATTTTTCCCGTCATTTAAAAAGAAATATTCAGGTCACATTACTCAAAAATTTCCCCCCCCCCCCCCCATCCCCATCCCCTGCAGTATTTCATTTTTTACTTCCTCCCAATTGTACTTTGCCAGGGAGTTGCCAACATATTGTTAAAAACTGTGTGTTGTGTTGTTCATCTGACCTGTAGGCAAAAAGAAGTTTTCATCAGAGAAAACAGCCTGCTTTTCTGTAAGAAAAAAAAAATTCCTTCATGGGAAAAAAAAGGTGATACTGGAACGATCAAGTATTTTCAAGAACATATTGGATTTTCTTCTACAATAAAGAATGTATCATTTTGGAAATGGAAAGTTATATCTGTCAGCCTCCTGGCTAGGAAATGTCATATTAATCCTGACTTCAGATGGACCCTGTGACAGCGACTTCACCCTTGATAAACCATTTAGTGTCTATTCAGTTTAGTAAAGAATCCTCAGACTCTCGTTCCACTGTGATGTGGCTTTAGCTAATAAATCAGTCAGAGAATCCTTTTCCTCTCCGCCCTCCCTTCACCACATTAATATTGATTATTTGGAGGTAAGGAGTCCCAAGGAGTGGAAGTGGATACGCCTCATTGCCTCAAACAATTCTTTTCCCTCTATTGGGACAGTACAAGGTAAATTAATAGTGTGCTTGCAGACACTAGATAATGTTAATGTACTCACTATTGATAGAGTGAAATAACATGAGTAACTTCAGCTTTGCTTAAAACAAAACATTAATTTTCCAAGGCCACTAGGATTTATGCAGCTGGTCGGTGTAACACATACAATCCTTGCTTTTAAATATGGAACATTTGCGTTTTTAAACACGAGGCAGGATTTTATTGCCAGATGAAAGACAAAAGGGGATTTTAATTAATTTCTTGTGCTCTCAGGCTCTTGTCTGCCTTTAATCTAAGTCCCTGCTCAACTTTGTGGGTAAGAAGGTCCTTTTCTACAAGGAAATAATACAGAGCAGTCTTATTCCCCTGTGATCCTCTGGCTATGTAAAAATGCACAGGAAATCTGTAAGTGCAAAAGCTGTACTTCCATGTATGTTTCAAAAAAAGTAAAGTCAACTTTCTCATTTCACTGGGCTTGAGTTAATATTACTGTTAGTATCTGGTAAAGAGCTGTGTTTTGCCTTTAATATTGGAATAACATTGATAACACACTGATGTTTTGGTGGTTGCTCAGTAGTTCTTTCTCTAAATCAAGGACTTTGCAGTTTCTCATGCTCTGCCAGGGAGCAGGTGCACAAGAATCCCCAAGAAAGCAAGGCCAGAAGAGGTGACCTGAACAGGACAAAGAAATATTCCACAGCACAGAATATCATGGCCAGTATATAAACTGGCCCTGAAAGGACAATTGCTGCTGGTGGACAGGCTGGGCAGCGATCAGTGAGTGACAAACAATTTTAATTGTGCATCACTTTTTTGTCTTGCGTTTTATTCCACTCTCTCCTTCTCCTTCTCCTTCTCCTTCTCCTTCTCCTTCTCCTTCTCCTTCTCCTTCTCCTTCTCCTTCTCCTTC
>WBNP01004898.1:730295-748966 GCA_013401095.1 Passerina amoena
CTTTATTACAATTATTAAACTGTTTTTATTGCAACCATGAGGTTTTTTCTTTCCTTTTTTCCAATTTTCCTCCCAGTCCCACTGCAGGTGGAGGGGAGTGAGGAAGCTGCTTACCCGTACTTAGTTGCCACCTTGGGTTAAACCTGACAACATGCTAAAAACAAAGGCAATGAGGAAAGCTACACTTTCACATCCATCCATTTGGGTGCTCTGGAAAATTATAACAGGCATTAGTGAGTATTTCACAACAGCCTTGGACCTCTGCTTGCTGGAAACACAGACAGTGTTTGAGCCACAAGTCTTTTTTGATCCTGAGACAGATTTGAAGTTCCTGTAGTCCATAGCATGGATTCCTCCCAGTCATCCAGCCTTTGGCGCATGAGGAGCATCTCCCATACTGTGATGGGAAATGCAGAGGAAACTGCTGGTGTGGAATGTAGGTGAATCTAATGTCAGGTTGGAGATGGCTGCAGATCTGCAGTTCAGCCTAGCAGGGGTCACAGCACAGCAGCCTGATGGGAGGCAGAGAAAGCATTGCCATGCAGGGTTGACCCCAGCTTTCCATTTCCCTTCTGGTCCCACCAATTTTCTGCACAAGTCTGTGTGACTCACCTGAACTTAGAGTTTACCTGTCTGTAACACCAGCATAAACTATGGGTAGAAATCGAATTCCAGCAATTTTGGCTCTGCTTTTCTCCTTGCACTCTGATCCTAATTTCTACAAATGTGTTTCTAGTTCATAAATACTCATGGAATAGCTCATGTAAACAAATTTTGTCTGCACATTATTCATGCTCTGTTTGCTTTGATTGTGCAAGTTCCTGTATATATGAGTGGTCACAGAAGTCACATACTTTTACTTCTGGTACCTGACTGGGTGACTGTGTTTTTTAGACAGGAATATAAAAAATGACAAACTGTGGATAATGAACAGCTAGTAATAAATAACAAAGCATACAGAGCGAATATTTAGAGGAATAATTATGTGTGCTGGAAATCACAAAACTTTCAGGATTTGCCAGCATTCTCCCTTCCAAACGAACTAGTATTCAGTTGAAAGCTCATGAATGATAGATAATCTCATCTCACAAATAATGACAGTTCAAACCTCAATTAAAACAAGCTTCACAAAACCCCTGGGAGATAGACAGCTATAACTAAATATTTAGTTATATTACTAAAACTGATACGTGAATATTTTCACAAAGAAGTTTGGCATTTGAGGAGTATTTTAATACCACTGAAAGAAAAGCACTATTGCAAATGAGTGAAAAATACCATTATTATATTTGTCAGATTCCATCATGCAAGAAAATTAGATGAAAGATACTCAAGGTACCAGCACTGGTGGACTGATTAAGGGAAACAAAATCATTTACTTGTGACAGGTCAGCCCAGAACCTCTTCTAGTTTCAATGAATTCTAGAGTTACTTGACAGTCTGCCAACCCGCAGAGCAAATGCCAAAAATTCCTTCTCACCATGTGTGAATTAAATCATGACTAAATATAGACTCAAAGGACAGGTAACTTGCACATATCCAGCTTGTCAGGAGAGAGCAAGACCTGGTTTCTGTTTCAGTAGTTACAAATTTATAAGTAGACCTTACAGAATTCATTATTTTCTATTTTTGCTAAGGTACCAACAGTCTTCAGGAAATGGTGAAGGCATCTTGATAGTTCTCTGGTGGGTGAGTTCATCCCCGTATAGTGCTGGTAGCTCAAGTCCTAACCACAGTCACATTTTTCTGATTCCACATGTGCCTCAGATGTCCACAGGAGGAACCCCACAGCACAAGTGGGGGCTGCAGAACATGATGTTTATCTGAAAGGTCTTGTGTTCAAAGGGTAAAGTTTAGAGGAGCTTAGCTTTTAGGAGCTCACTTTTTATCATATTTCATTACTGTAGAGTTTGAAGTGATGAAGGCTGCATGACAGAGTAAATTAAAGCTTCCTGCAATCCTCCTAGTAGTTCTTATGTTGGAGGACCCTGGATACCAACCTGCTATACTCTTACCATATACTTTATTCATGGGAGGTAGTGGGGAACCTCATTATCCAAGAGTTCCTCAGAGGAAAAGCATCCTATAAGGCACCACATTGCTCTGAGATGGCTTTGGACATGGAGTGCACAAATGCAGGTATGAACTGCACTTTTGTTTGGATGCTCAGTGAGGAGAGAGAGATCACAAGCACTTGGTGGGCAGAAGGTAGTGGAAAAAAGTGAGAGTGAAGCTGTTCATGCCAGTATTATTCTGAACTAAATCAGAGTATAGAAGAAGGATCTGGATCAGGCACGCTTTCTCTACAGCTTTCTATCTTTTTCATCCTACTAAAGATCTGTTCTCTATGCTGTTACATCAACAACCTTCCCCATAAAACCAAAGGAACAGTCTCTGCAGCCTCATATTTGTAAAAATACCACCAAGGATATAACCTTTGAATAAGCAAAATTATTGTTAAACTAGATCAAGAAAATCCTGCTGGCCTCCCAGAGCCACCAGCAGTTCAATTTCAGATGCACTGCCAAGTCTCATGAACTGGCTCTCCCTTTTCCCTCTTTTCCCAGTAGATAAGCACACTTAACAGCCTTCAAAGCAGCCAGACTTCTCCTTTCTTTCCTTTTGTAGGCAATGCTCCCCACTTTCAAAGTAGGAAAAAAGCTGGGGTAAGTTTCTATTAAGCCAACACAGCCCTTCTTTAAATCTCAAGGCATTGGTTATCCTACCCTCTTGAACCTTTCATACTCTGAAGAGCTTGTGTTTTTCACTTTTCTTTTACAGCTGGAGTTTCTGAAAACTTACTCTTTTTTTTTTCTGCCTCATGCCTGGAGACATTTTTCTTCTCAGAATGTTTAAATTCCCTTGCACTGCAGGGTAAAGGAGCCGATGCATGTTTGCAACTTAATCAGGATATTGTCAGGTTTCTTCCCCAGTCCAACATGCACTAGGAGAAAAAGGCTTAGAAATGACAGAAAAATCTGTGACATGGTACACGGCAAGAAAGCACCTTGTGCTTCCAGGGCCACACTGGGAGTTAGACCCTACAGAGGTCTAGTTCTTTTTTTGGCATTGATTTCTGGTCTGACCTTTGCCCAGCTGTTAAATCACTGATTTTCAAAGGTGCTGAACGACTGCCAGTAGGTCTTTTGTGACTGAGGTCAGTGAGAGCTTGGCAGCTGGAAGCCAGAATTTCATCTACTCACTTCAGTTGCAGCTGTGGGTGTTTCAAAAATCATATAGCTGGAGAAGGCAGACTAGACTGGGGGAAAGGTTAAGTCAAAAACAAGTTTGAAGCGGTTTTAGCTGTGCTTAGTTACTTCAAGATATGATTCGGCTTCAAATGTTGTCAGACAGATTAGTGACTAATCTGATAGAGAAATTAATTATTTGTCAGTAAAAGCTCTTCTGCAGAGTGAATGATTGATTAAAAATGAAATACAGGACCATAGCACCTGATGTAGCTCTTGTTAACAGAGGAGATCAGAATTATCAGATGATATCACACCACAAAATAAGGCCATACAAACTGTGCTACTGTGTCTTTAGTGGGATGTCTGACACAGTTTTGATACTGTCTTACACACTGTGGGTCCAGTATCATCTGTTAGGGAATGGATTGAATTTTGAAGTTTGAAATCCAAAACAATGTGATGCACCTGGAGTATTCCATGGAAGGCATCACTGAAATCTAATCTAAAATAACAATTCAGTTGAAAGCTCAATTTCACATTTTTTTGCAGTCAAATACCGTTCATCTATGTCTACTTCCTGTTACATGTATGGAACTGTGAAATTACCCTCAAGGGAAACCAATATAAACCACAGGAGGCTCAAATTCTGCAACATCTTGCATTTAGTGCCAAAAAAATACTTAATCCAGCCAAACATATGAATATGTATCTATAATTTTTCTTTTACATTAAAATGACTGCATATCCTGAGAGCAAAGAATAAAAGAAACTGCATTTCTGGATGAAGGCTGAATGGAACTGAGCTGCAGGCAAGGAGAGGGGATTTAATGATTGAATTACATACACCCAAGAGTGATAACAAATGGATATTACAAAAGGACTGCCCAACACAGCGGCTGGGCTGTTTGCAATGAACTTGTTAAAGGATGAACTTCCTTCCTCAGCAAAGGTTACATGTGTTGGAGTATTGTGAAGCAAATCTCCACTGGCATAAATTGTCATTGGTTCAGTAACTTCAGTGTTGTTAAAATGGTTATGCTAGTAAAGAATTAGACCCTATCTGCTTGTCTAATGTTTCATTTTGGAGAAATCATGCAGAGCCTTTACAAACTGCAGAAATGAGAACACTTCCTGTATCCACATTTAAATTCATCTTCTTTGCCTCTCCCCAGTTATAAATAGAACTGGTTTTGAAGAGTTCAAACAGTATGAACATTTCTCATTCGCATTGCTTGTCAGTAAAAAAAATAGACTTTCATTTCCCAACCCCCCGAAATATTCTAGCCCTGTTGATGTTTTGATTTGTTTGGGCTTTATGTCATCATGCTCTCTCAAACAGAAATAAAAGCAAGCTGTCCTCAACGTGGAATTTTTTTTCATTTCTACAAAGTGAAAAGATTTTAGTTTTTCACAAACATTTAGTTTTTCTCATCAGGTGATGAGATGATGCAGGGCATTTTCCTATGCTTCCCTAATCAGACAGATCATAAACATAATTCCAAAAGGGATTGGATGTTTAGATAGCTAACTAGGCCTAGGCTAATTTAATAATTAGTAATTGATGATTTAAACTGGCAATTTTTAGATGTTAATTCCTATCAAATATCAGGAGAAAAACTAACTATGTGATATGATTCTGGCTGAGGTGAAGTTGTCTTCCTTGGTGCCTGGAGGGCTGGAAGGCCCAGATATAAAAGCAGCAGGAGAGGGGAATGATGGATCTGACCCTGAATAACACTTCAGATCAATTGTTCGCAAGATTTTTGTTTTTTAAAAAGCTAAGCTGTCTTATCTTCTGACCAACTCTAATTGCATATATCAGTTGTGTTTAGAGAAGAATCTGTTCCATAGACTGTTTTCTTCTAAAAACAGCAATTCTGACTTCTTTTTCAAAGCTTACATTTCCTGTTTTGGTATCTATTTTTTCATCTTTCTCTTTAAGCTGTTCTTCACAATTTCATTACCAGAAGAATCACATCTTTTCCTTGTTGTTTCCCTAAGTCAGTGCTTCTCCTGATACATCTTTATAATTATTGCTTGACCCTCACAATATGGAAAATTTAGCAGGGAGTCACCTGGGAGAGTCTCTCCAGGGGAAGCACAACTCCTGTGTCGTGGGGAGGTGGGACAACAATCTAAATGAAATTGCCTTGAGTGGGAGATGAGTGTGTGCACGCAGCACTTGAAGATGCTGGAGGCAGAGGCATTCTCCATTACCCCATCCTTCCTCATCACCCCCCAGACAAACAGATCCCCTCTCAAATTCCCAGATTAACAAGGTTGGGAGTACCAGGAAAATCTCCTTGCCTGTGGAGCTTTTTGTAGATTTTTTTTAGATTCAGCTTAGATTTTTCTCAGACTTTTTCTTTCTGTTATCAAGTGGGTATTTGGGATGAGTTTTCCCTCAATGCACCCAGATCAGATTTCACATTGTCCCCCATATAATTTAATTGTTTCTCTTCCCATGTCTCTATTCTATCAAGGTCCTTGTATTATTGGCCTGTCCACTCTGATATACATGATTTAGCATCCCATGATTTAACATCCCTCTCTGGCAGCCATCCCTTTTAACTCCACCTGGAGATTCTATTTCAGTGCCTTTATTCCCAGTTTCTGACCATATAGACTGGGGACCAATTCCACTTGCTCCACAACTGTAAAGGAGTTTACATAAATTCAAACCCTTGGTCTTTGTCCTTTACAAATCTCAGCAAGAATTCCAATGCACATGTTTCCAGCAACCTCGAACAAAGCCTCTGCTTGAGTCATTCAGAAAGCATTGCATGGTTTTTGGGAAATTCAGCATTCACAGCTGACTCTTCAGTCCCATGGAAAGGAAAGGGTTGGGAAAGGATATGTGTAGGAAAAGAGACTGTCAGGAGGCCTTTGTGGGGTTTTTCCACACTGGAAGGAGTTATGGGGCATGAATGCAAAGAGGATCTCAGTATCTAGAAGGAATATGGTACCTTCATGTACCTCAATGACTGTCCTGGAGAGGAGCAGTTACACTCCAGTGTGAAGGGAGGAGGCTGGAGGCAGAAAACCCTTGGAGCCACAGAATTTGGAGACAGTGGGGAGACCCCCACTGGGAACAGCTGTCCCTGAAGGATTATAACCAGGGACACAGGCCAGCCCACACTGGGGCTGTGAGGGACCAATCACGGCCCCATCCCTGCACTCTCAGGGGAGAGGAACTGGGAAAGAAGGGGGAATGGGGGTGGGAAGGAGGTGTTTATTTTGTCTTTGTTTCTGATAACCTCAATCTATTATAACTGGTACTAGATTGAGCTACCTTTCCCAAGTCAAATCTGTTCTGCCCACGATGGCAATTGGAAAGTGATTTCCCTGTCTTGTCTTAAACTGAGAGATTTTCCATCCTATTACTTCCCCCTGATCTCTTGAGCAGGGGAAGGGAGACAGCAGCTGGATGGGAGCTTGGCCCTTGGCCAATGCTTGCCCACCAGTGTCCTCTCATACATAAAAGAAAAAGGTTGATTTACATTCCTCCAAGAGCCTCAAAATCTCAAACTCTGCAGCAAGCATCACCTCAGGCTATGAAAACAGGGAAAAGAAGAATTGAGGGGGCAGGGATTCAGTTTAGGGATGACAAATGGAAGGAGGATCAAATGAGTCCAAGGTCATGGCTTGCCTCACCTAGGTGAGCTCAGCTCCTCTTCCAAACCCTCTGTCAGGCAAACCATGCCAATCCATTACCTTTAAAAGCCAATGTCTATTGCTATTGTCAATAAATCGTGGCAGGAAAAAAAAAGAATTATTGCTAAAATTGAGATGAGTTGGTTTGGCATAGAGGTTAGAAATGTTCCTAAAAAGGAAACAGTTCAGAAAATAGCACATCTTTGCTTAATTCTGTGTATTCCACATCTGAAAGTACAATGTCTGCAGTTTTCCTGCACAATGTATGTGAGAATGTATATCAAGTCATATCATAGAGGTCATTATGAATAAACAAAATTTTGCTACTCAGAGACACTTCAAATACATCAGGTGACATCTGAAATAATAAAATACCGATTTCAGCCACCAGGAGACTCCTTTTGATGGAGTGAAGGTGCAGATGCTTTCCCATGTCACTCAGTGGCATTCTTGGAAAGAGATCTTTGTGTTGGTACCCAGCACTCTCAAGTATTTGCACATCTGTATGAGCAGGTGTGGGGTTAAGTCCCAGAACACATTTTATACAAGGCAAGTGATAGACCAAGACATATTTGTTTCCTAACTCCATAATTAGGCTCCCAAATGAGTGACTGCTGATTGCTTAGCACTTTTTAAAGCCTTAAGGCTGCAACTTCTGCAAAATTAATGAAAGTGGTTTCAGGGGAACTTTACAGCTTGCACAGAATCTAAAAGATTGTCATCCTCAGGAATTTTGTTCCTTCTAACCAAAAGCAAAGATCTGGATCCACAGAAAGATAAATGTAAAAATAATTCCGAGAAGCTACAGAATCTTTAAATTTGAAGCATATGGGGATCAAAACAATAGTGGCTGACAAAATGGAAACACACATTTTAATGTCTAGATAGCCAGAATACGACTTTAGTCAATGATTTTCTCATTTTGATTTATTTAGTCATAAGTTTTTCATGGATATTGATCTCAAAAAGTTTAATTGGGTTTCTTTCTATCTCAGGACAGATAGAACATAGTAGGAAGCCTAAGCTGTCTCAGTTCTGTTTTTCATTCTTCTGCCATGTCAAAAAATAAAAACCCCAGCATGTTTTGGTTTTTCATTCATTTGTTTATTGTTTGACAACTCCTGAAGTTAATACCAATATTAACACAGGAGCTGCCAGACTGAATCCATCCGGCAATCTCTCTTATTCAGTTCCATCTCCAGGGAAGCTCAATGCTGGAATATGAAGGTACAAAAAGACGTACGAGCAGGAAGGTAAGGAATAAATTGGTTTCTTTTAAAATATATGTTATAATAAGAAAGATAGCAGTGATATCTAGCCAAGGGTTCATCTATTCAGTAGAATTATGCTCTGCCTTATTTTTGTCACCAGTATTCCTAGAAATTTAGAGGAGTGCAAACAAGAATGCCCAGTGCAAGTGCCTCTGACCTTTGGAAATAATTGGATGTGGATCCAAACATGGCAGCCCTATCATGTACTAAAGTATCTTAAAATCATCCTATCCATCAGCCAGACAGGGAAAGAGAAACATGGAAGAAAAGGTCACATTAGCAGGAAGCAGCTGGCATGATTCCACAAGGTTCCTATTATTTAGTAGGACCAGTTTCTGCTCTTCAAATTCCAAATTCATGCCAAAATCTGGTGGCACAAACATGCACAGAATTTCACGCTTTGATATGTACTGTATCAGGGTGACATTTCAGAAATGATATGCAAGGACTTACACTCATGTGACTGTAAATAACAGCAGTCCAACTCCCCAGAGATGGCCCTAAACTCCTACTACATCCTCTGCAAACACTGCCACGAGGCACTGCAGATTGGCTCTGCAGTGTACACACACATAAACCACCTTGCTGTAGTTGAAAGGCTGAAGCATTTATTAGAGGAAAGGATTATAATGATGCAGTTTAAACACTGTTAACTAAACATGAATTGATGAGGGGAAAAAAACAGCTTAGTAAGAGATTAGTTCTTCCTTCAGCATAGGGACAGCAGTGCTTTTACCATTTAAAAAAAAAAAAAAATTCATTTTGTGTTTCCAGGGTTGTTTTTTCCTTGGGCTCTTAAGGAAAAGGGATTTCCCAAACCACTCTAGATCACTCCTATAACCCAAAACATTCCTTCTATTTTTGAGCCAGTACATCAGGCATTGAATAATGAGCCACAAATCTTCTGGCAGAAATCCATGGACAGTAGTATGGAGATAGCTCAGCTGACTTTATGCCTGTATTACTGCTGGGGTGCAGACACTTGGAGGCCTTGTGAGAAGCCAGAATATCCATTTCAGGAGGAATCTTGCATGCACAGAGCTAAGCCCTCCTTCAGCCAGTTTGCACTCTGAACTGACAAGGAGAGGAGAAAGGGAAAAGTAGATCAGAAAAGCATAAAGAGACAGCAGATCTTCAGGGGGCTTTCTGACTGCACTGACTGCATTACCACCCATCACCAAGGTCGTTTATTATGCCTTTTTCCAGCAATCCAGTGACAGGAAAGTGCTGAGTGCAGGGGAGGTTATATCTGTATGGGGACTAGTTCTGTCCTCACCACAGCTAGTGAGGAATGGTGAGAAACCTCCAGATCTAAGTAGATCATACCAGGAAATATGATCTGAAGCTTGAGGTGTTAATCTGAACATCTCTGGATTCCCAGATGGGTTGTACCCAAACTCAACCATCTCAGACCATCCTTTGCAAAACTCTTTGATTTTGTCTTCCTGATCTGGTATTTTATGGATAGAACCATAGAATTGTTTAGTTTGGAAAGACCTCTAAGGCCATTGAGTTAAACCATTAGCCCAGCACCACCATGGTCACACTAAACCAAGTGCCAATGACCAAAGATCAAAGATCCAAATGCTCAGAGGTCCCTCAGTGTGGATCTCCACAGAACCTTGCTGTTCCACCAGTCTCAAAGATCTCCTTCAGAATGGTAACTGCCCCATCATTGCCAACAGACAAAAAAAATACCTCCAAAAGAAATCTAGAAATGCAATTTTTCATCAGGAGTGCTCACATCACCTTCCTACACAGATTTTAACCCGATATCTCTTAACAAATAAAGACAAACCCAGCAGAGTATTTTCTTCCATACCCCATTATAAACACCACCAATTCTCCCCAGAGCAGCTTCCTGTTTAAATTAAACATCTAATTTTTGTTTTCTTCAAGTAAAAAAATTCTTCTTTTGCACTAGTCTCTGGGAATGGAATCTCTGTGTATTCTCAGACATTTCTCTAGATCAAGCTATAGACTTAAGGATTTTTTTTTTTGTTCTGTGGGGTTTTTTTCCCCCCTTCCACAAGCTGATTGGTGACAAATCAGTCTCAAGATATACTGATGTGTCTGAAGAGGCTTTTTAAGCAGAAAGAAAAACTCATCAGTCACATCGCTTGATCTGAAACATTCACTCAACTCTACTACTGACAACTTGGAGCTCATCCAAAGGTTCTGTGCTCCATATTGTGTTCAGAAGCAAATATTCTCTAAAGAAATGTTTTTGCATGTTAATGACTTACTTGCCTTCAGTAAGCAGCTACACATGTCTATAGAAATTACACCAAGTTTAAGATTCTGTTGGTAACAGCTTTAATGCAACATCATACATTATATTTTCAGATGCAGCAATCTGTCTCATCCTAATTCTGGGACTGCTAAGATCATCCTTACTAAGTCTATAAATCACAGAGCAGCTGCAGTTGCCTGTCACACAAAGGCTGGGCAGGAGCTGCTCGTGCTCCTCCTTCACAGCACTGCCAATGCACCTTAATAACAATTCCTAGGTAGAACTGAGAAAAATCACCAATCCTTTAGTTTAAAATGTGTATTCTCCATTGTAAAAAGTTCTTCATAACCTCTGGATGAGCAGGGGAAAAAAAATTAAAAAAAGTTGCTTTGCTGTTTGTTAAGGGAGAAAACATATCTTGCAAGGTCCAGGTTCAACAAAATCATAGTGAATCTTAAAGGAACAAGTACTAAAGGAATGGGGTCTAAAGGAATGAGGAAAAGGTTTCCTGAAATGAAACATCCCAGTGCTGCACAGTCCCTTATCTTTTAGGACAGTAAGCATCATGAGAAAATTCCTCTCTGATTCCTCTATGCTGGGTGTATATTGCTTCTGAGAGCAGTTTTGCTCACATTTAAAACCTGCCCTCCATTCCTTGCATGATTTTCTTGAGAGATGGTTTAATAGGAAACATTCCTGAGGTATCCAGATTTGTTTATAATTCAGAAAATAGTTTTTGAAAATATTTTTCCCCACAAAATAAGTTATTAAACTAAGCCCAAATGTAAAACCATGCTCTGACAAATTTAGACCAACGTTCTGAACCCATCTTTCCATCTCTAATTAGATGACTTTATGCTAAGCAGAAAAACAACTTCTTTGCTCCTCTCAGTGGAGCAACTTCGTTTCTGATGTGTTACAGAAATGTCCCATCCTATGCCATAGAAATTAGATATTCACCAGCAAAGAACTGTGAATAAGGCTCAGTTCACCTAATTGTAGTTTTCTCATTGAGTCTTCCAGGCATCTATAGCAGAAAATGCATCCATTAGGGAGGGTCTAAACAGGAATAAAAGGTTTGGCTGTCTCCATGTGCAGTTAATAGCTCCACAAATAGCTCCATCTAGGTGGAATATAGACTGTAAAATGCAGGAAACAAAATCTCTAGCATTGTTTTCATAGATTATAATTAATAAAAGGAAGGGGTCAAAAATGCTCAGTCTTTTCCAGATATAAACATGGAATTACTTCCTTTTTGGATTACTCTTTGCTAGTACTGATTTCTGTGATAGATGTATTCTGGTATATATGTACTGCACCATAGTCTGGTAGCATTTTCCTTTCCCTAGAAAATACACACTATGGATTAAAGAAAATAAATTATACACTTCCTTTGATTACATTAGAAATATTTAATAAACAAATGCAATTCAAGTATAGGTAGGTAGGTAGATAGAAAGATAGATAGATAGATAGATAGATAGATAGATAGATAGATAGATAGATAGATATAATATATACATGACCTCTTTACAGCCTAGAGTGGCTCATTTACAACTATATAATGAAATGGCCTTCAAGCTTCTGGGTTATTCCCTCAAAGAGAATGAAAAGTATAATTAGGGTTAATTTCTCATAAAACCTTTCCAGAATATTTTTATGTGCAAGATAATAGGTTACTTTCCAAAAAGGAAAATAAGGAAAGATAAGGCAACACTGGAGACTTGTGTCCTAGAAGACTTTTTCTAGGTCACTGTGAGAGGACAGGACATTACAAAGGCAAAAGAAACACTTTTAGGTTTCTTCAGGGACTCCCAGATGTGTCCTTCCAGAACAGAATGCCTCATAATATTCCTGCAGCACTATGTGCATGTGTGAAGGGTACCAAGGAATTGACACCATTGCTGGGAACAGTGGAACAGCCTCTCACATCACATTGTTCATTCCCCCAGACAACAGCTCTGGTCTTATTCTCTGCTAATGTCCTGAGTAGTCTGCTAAACACCTGCTACAGCACATGATTAAATTGTACTGTGTTGGCATTAAATCTGCAGTGCCAGGGGGCATTGCAGATGTTTCTTTTAGACGTGTCAGAAAGGAGAGCTATGACGCAACACAACCAGTGTCTCCAGGGTACTCTTTTAAGCCCTGACACAAGGACCTTCTTAAAATTTCATAGTGTTCTGCTTTCAGTAACATCTAGAGGCCACATCCAGAACATAAACAAGGGAGATGGCTTTCCTTACTCTGAGACATTGTTAATGATTTCAGGCACTATTAAAAAGCTCTCCAGCCCTGGAGGTGTCAAGGCCAGATTGAATGGGGCTCTGAGTCTAGCAAAGGCATCTCTGCCCATGGCAGAGGCTTGGAACTAGATGATCTTGAAGGCTCCTTCCAACCCAAATCATTCTATGATTCCATGATTTTCCAGCGTCTTTCTTATTCAAGAAAAAAATTTAATTTATTTGAATTTTATTTTGCTTTCAAAGCCTAGTTATTCCTTTATTGACAATGCCCTGATAACTTCTACTGGTACTATTATGCTTTAAATAAGTGTTTAGCTTTAGTAAAAATTTATTCCATCCACAATCTTGGATAATATTATGCCCAAGGAATGATTAACTCTGTGGGAAATTGTATTGACTCTCTTTACTGCGGTTTAAAAAAGGGAATATGTGGGAAGTATTATTATACATCTGGACAGATTATTCTTCATTTGTTTTTAGAAGAATATGTATTACATGTAGTTTAATTTGATCCCAAAAGTTAGACCCCAACTGAAAACTCCAAGTGCTGATATTATGGATTTTGTAATCACAGCTCAAAGCTGTGTAAGTTTTTTAGCTTTAGCCTTCTGGGATAAAATATGGGTTTACTGAAGTCAACTCCCTCTGAGTTTGTCAGAAAGATAGTGTCAATCCCACAGAACAGTGCAGCAGGAGACAAGATGAAGTTGCCTGAACTCCTTTGTTCTCTTCCATGAAAAATATCTCAACCAAGTTTTTCACTCACAGGTGCTTAGAACACACCAGAGGGGGAAATAAGTGAATCACCTAGACTTGCTTATCTGCTGCTTATCAAGCTGAATCATTTAAATAATTTCCATAGTACCTTTGATGTTTCCTTAAGACAAAAACCTCTCACAGCCCTTGGAAAGTATTACAATATACCTCAGGGCAGGGCATCAGGAAGAGCTCCAATTTACTGTCCTATCAACATAATTTAGCATCAGTAGGGACACCATGGTTTTAGCAGGATTCTCAAACATGGACGTTTCTAATTCAGGTGTTCAAGTGCAGGTGTCAAAGTTATTTCAGATGTTTTGAGAGCCCTTAAGATACATGAAGTGGAATTTGTTTAGCTAAATGAGAATATTTATAGAGTTAGGCTTTTATTTCTAAGGAAGCCACTCTGGGATGCCTTTGCAGCCAGCAAAGAATTAGTAGAGCTACTATAGTTTGCAGCATGATTCATCTCACTCTCAGTGAGATAGCTGCATTTGTTAGGATGAATCATGCACTAATCTCCATGGACTGTACTGATCAGGTCACCACTGACTAGAATAAAAGCCCAGGCAAGTGGCAGACACCTAATGTTAGGTCAGATGAATCATCTCACTAGCAGGCTTCCAGCCTAACCTTCCTGGGGCATTATTTGAGTTCCCCTTAATGCTCCACTGGGAACATCAAGGGCCCTTAGTCCATCATCAGAGATGAAAGTATGGCTACATTGATACCAAAAATGGGAGGTAATAGGGTAATGGAGCTGTGTCTTTGACCAGGTGCAGGAAATGTGGAGATCTGTCAAGACACTCAGCTGACCTTGCTGTGGGTTTTATGGCTGGATAAGCCACCTGCTGCCAGATCTTTACATTGATGAAAGGAAAGATCCTGCACACTCAACTCTGGTAATCATCACAGAGGCCTCTAACTTACCTTTCACCTCTGTGAAACACTTCTTCACCCTCTGGAGAAGCACCAAGTTTGTTTCTCAGGCTGTCCTTCAGTGAGACTCTGTGGTTAGAGGATGCAATAGATCAACCCTGTCATGAAGGTTAACGCCACAGCTGCTGGGAACAGATCAAAATAATGCATTAATAGCAAAATTTAAATTTTTGATTGTGAAAAAAGTCAAAGTCAAAAGGTCAGAAATTTTCTCCTGAGCTTTTCTTCTAAAAGAGAATTCCTGAGAAAGAACCTGAAAAACACTATCTGCAAAGCATTTCAAGTCACAGATAACTTTTTCTGACAGAAAAAGTTATCATCAAGCTTTTTCTAACCTCAAGCTTTTTCTAACCTCTTTTGATGTTAGCATACTTGTATATCTCTCTTCTTAATACGTAAGCTTGTTAAATTATTATAAGTTAAAATTAATGTCATTGTTAAGGACAACCAGATCTCCCTCAGGTAGGCTGGCAGCATGCAAAGCCAGCTTTATTCTGGCCTATTTATATAACATTTTCATTTTGATTTATTATTGGCTGTGACATTTAAGCAGAGCATGTTCCAAGCAAGTCTATGAGTGTGGACTTACAGCACTTAGAAAGAGCAGGTGGAGAAAGGAAACAGTAAAATTTGTCCCCACCTAAGTTAATTCAGAAGGGACATCTGCAGTTTCTGAATATTCCACTCATACAAGTAATTCAGTCTCTGAGTTTAATCATTTCAAATGCTTCTATGGATATCAGACATCTAAGAAAAAACCTCACTAGGAAACAAAACTACTATGACAACACATAAGCTCTGTAAAGGAGGAAATACATAATTCTGGAGAAGACTCGGAAGGATCAGAGAGACTTGATGTCTTTCAGTGCTTCAGGGTTTGTGAAAAACTGAAGAAAATAATTCTATACTGGAAACATACTTGGAGGTACCATCTAGCAAA
Organism: Passerina amoena; assembly: GCA_013401095.1. Classification (NCBI taxonomy): domain Eukaryota; kingdom Metazoa; phylum Chordata; class Aves; order Passeriformes; family Cardinalidae; genus Passerina; species Passerina amoena. Next base: position 745,529 of record WBNP01004898.1, read on the forward strand.
AATGTTCTCAAAGTATTAGAATTTCCAAAGGATCCCATTGATACCTAGACCAGGATAAGGTTAACAGTTCATTTTCCTCATTCTTCCATACATGCTGCACATCTACACAGCAAACTAATACCATGAGCTCACATCAAGAGTGAGAGATTAATTTTGAGCTCTGAGCCAGTGCACCAGAGCAGAACAAACAACAATCAGATAAGAATGACACATCTGAGGTTCCATTATGCTGCTGGTTTTCCCACATTATAATCCTTGGCATGGCTGCCCCAGTACAAACCACCAGCACAGGCTGGTGGCACAACTGGTGGTGCGAAGTTTACAGCTGCTCCATGGCAGAATCACATCATCCCAGCTGCAGAGGCTCCATCCATTGCTACTTTTCTGGCATTTTGAAGTGGCACAGTTTAATGAACCGATGGTAGCCAGCTGTTAGTACCACGGCAGAGATCTAACATGAACAGCACCTTCCTTTTGAAACAATGCAAAAAAATAGTAATTTAAATATAGAGAAAATAAAGCTGCATTGATGAAAGAACAGTCAGTAAGTCATCAGCATGTTCTTACCAGTCATGAGTTTGCACTTTTGTTTTTGCAGACAAAGCTCCTGCTTTCAAAATCAGAGTTCATCTCATCACTTAACTCCTTCTCTTCTAAGATCTAGTCTTCCTGAGATGTTTTTGGATAGCAACAGCAAAGCTTGGAACAGAACATTCAGATGATATTTTGCTTAGGGTAAGCATGTAGGAATCAGGATGCATAAACTTAATTTATACTAACAAATTATGTTTGTTTAGGATGGTTCTCTGTCACTGGGACACCTTGGCATGGAAAGAATTACTCTAACACATCCAAAGCACCTCACTCTCTTACTCTCCAGTAAAGTGTACCTGCATGGAAACTGCTTATTAGGAATGGTCTCTTGCCTGTGCTAATTATTGAGCTGTGATAAGGAACAATTTGGGACAGTGCTTGTTGGCTAAAAGAACACCAGGAAAAATGCCAACAATCTAACACAGTATGCAACTGAGTTTCAGTGACAAAGGACAGTTCCTGACTCCGTGTAATTTGCTGGCATAGACATAGTCCCAAGGATTTAATTCTTGGTTCCAACAGGTTTGTGTGTCACAGTGTGCCTTGGCTGGAAGGAGGCTCTGGAGAGCTCCAGGCCCATCAGCCAGACCTCGGTGTCAGGAAAGGTCATGGAGCAGGTCATCCTGAGTGTGATCTTGCAGCACATGCAGGACAAGCAGGACATAAACCAGAATGGGTACATGAAAGGCAGGTCCTGCCTGACAAAAGTAGATTTCTTCCTTTTACAAGGTGATCTGCTTAAGTGGATGAGGCAAAGCTTGTGGACATGTCCAACTGGAGTTTAGTAAAGCCTTTGACACCATCTCCCACAGCATTCTCCTAGAGAATCTCTCTTGGTTCAAATTGATGTAATCAAATTAATCAAATTACTTGATGGCTGAGATAGAGAGAGGTGGAGAATGGAGTTAAATCAAGCTAGCAGACAATCACTATTGGGCCTGAGGGCTCAGTATTCGGTCCAGTCCTGATTAATATATTTCTTAATCCAGATGAGGTGACTAAGGGCACATGCAGCAAGTTCACAGTTTGTACCAAGTTGAGTGGGAATGTCAATGTGCTGAAAGGTAGGAGAGCTCTGCAGAAGGGCGTGGAAAGGCTGATTTGATTGTGTAAGGTCAGTGGAATGAGAATTGTCAATACGAAAAAGAATTGAGTCTTATACTTGGGTTATGAAAAACTCCTGTGTTTCTCAAAGCTGGGGGCAGAGTGGTGGAAAAACAAACAGGAGCCAGCATGTGCCCACATAGCCAAGAAGGCCAGTGGCATCCTGGCCCCCTCTGTCAGCAACAGTGTGGCCAGCAGGACCAGGGCAGTGATTGTCCCTCTGTGTGGGGGCCACAGCTCTTGGGTTGTGTGCAGATGTGTGCCCATGTTGGGACGCCATTCGTGAGAGATGACTCAGTGTGAATTAAGGTGCTAACAAGGCAATGTACCAAAGTCAAAAACAGAGATTTTATTTAACAATAAATGTGAAATAGGGAGATAGAAAGGAATAGAAAAGAGAAGGATGAGAAGGAGAGAGACTGGAAGAACAAGGGGGAAGGAGGGGCTTGGATGGAGACATCAAGAAGAAGACAGACACCACGCTTGGCTCCCGCAGCGTCCTGTCAGTTGTTCCTCACCCTGGGCTTCTCAGTGGTGACAGGTCCCAGCGGCTCCTATGGAGGTGGAGGTGGGGGGCCCGGCTCAGTCTTCCATGGTTACCCCTTTTCTCCAGTCCGTGTTGTGGGAATCCAAGGAGGCGTTCTCCTAAATGCCATTCAAATGGAGGATGGGCGTGCCTTCCTTTGCCTGCAATGCTGAGGTCCAAGGAGCATTTCTCAGCTCCTAATGTCACCTGGGCACAGGGTGGGAATGTGCCCACACTTTGCAGCCGGGGCCTAAAGTCAGCTTCTCTGGGATTCAACAAGGCAGCGCTGCCACCCTTCCTTAGCTGGCTCTCCTTGACCAGGCTGCCTTGTAGTTGGCTTGGGGGCGGTGGGCTGGGATCAGCAGCAGGACCTACCTGTGGCAATTGGGTGCCTTGGGCATTATCCATCCAAGCATGTGTCCATTGATCTGTCCATCCATCAGTGCACCCACTACAAGGCTCCCTGTGCCCTTGCCTGTGGGAGCTGTGTGGCCTGAGGCTGAGCAGCAATCTCATGGGATGTGCCTGGGGCTGTGTCACGATTCACTCTACAAGCGGGGAGTCGTGACGGCATTCTACTGATCTCAGAGTGCAAAAAAACAACACGAAAAGCTGATTGCAGTATCAATCAAAACCAATGTATCTTTATTGAAAGACCATAGCAAATTCCTTAAAGGAATTAGGAGAGAGAAAAGAATAGAAAAGATACGGGAGAAAGAGACAGGGAATATAACTTCCAAACATAGAGAAAAAATCCTAGTTGCCCACTAAACAGAGTTCACATAGTCATATCAGGGTGGTCTCAGGGTTAACTCAGGGGTTTTTATTATGATAAAGCATTGTAGGGGAAACAGGTAAGCCTATGGAAAATTGTTAAATGAGGAAAGAAATACAGTAAAGAAGAGATGTAGCAGGCAGTCCACATTCTCAGCAGTAGGTGAGAACCATTGTCTTCTTGGTCCAATGGCCACACCTGCAGGCAAATGTCTCGCTTTAGTCAGGTTGGCTCCTCCACACACCTCCCCGTGTTAGAGGTTTCAATCTCAGTCCTTGGGAAGGGGGACCTTCTCCATATAGGGCTCTCATGTCTAAATCATTGAGAGGGAGGCTTCTTCCATCTCAGTCTGTCTGTCACGGTGGTAGTAGAGCAGATGAAGGATTTTCCATGGGGGGCTACCAAAGTTGCCCCAGCAAGTTCATCTGGCCAAGAGGTG
>WBNP01004899.1:696-38424 GCA_013401095.1 Passerina amoena
GCTTAGGGAGGCTGCGCTGCCCCGGCCCCACCAGGGCCACGTCCTCTGCGCTGTGACATGGGCAGGGACAGCCTGTCTGCAGCTCTGCCCGCACGGTGGGGCCTCCTCCTCCTCCTCCTCTTCTTTTTCTTCCTCCCGCGGGCATCAGCTCCAGCCCAGCTGGGACGCGGTGGGCTGTCCCCGGAAGGGCCCGCGGCGGTGGGGCCGGTACCCCGGGGGCGCGGGGGGCGCGCCTCGGGCGGCATCTGCCCCGGGGGTCCCTTGGCAGGCCCCGGCGCGGGGCTGCGGGGTGGGCGGCGGGGCGGATGTGAACCCCGGCATCCGCCGCCCTCTGGTGACAGCCGGCCGCGGGCGGAAGGGCCCGTCGGGGGCAGTCACCCACCCGAAATCAGCAGCTGCCGACCTAGCCAGGTTTTCAAGCGTTTTGCGGGTTTTATACAGAAATCGCGCAGGCGGAGTGCGCTCGGCAGCCCGGGTGTCGTGTTTGGAAAGGTGGCCTGCTGGGGAAATCAGAGGGAATGGCTACGTGGTGGGTGCCGGAGAGGTGGGCTTACTCATAACCCACCCGTGAATCCACCAGTACGAGGGGCACACGCCTCCGGGGTTTCCACACTCTTTTAATTATTTTTCTTTGAAAGAAGGAGTGTGGAATTTGCAGCTGCTGTGGAAAATGTATGGTAGAGGAATGTTGTGCTCTAAATTTAAATTAAAAAGTAATTTCCACTCATTGCCTTTTTAAGAACATCAGACAAGTAGAGATCTGCTTACAGACCTGCCCTCTCCCTGAATCGCGTCTGTTGGCATCAGCAAAGAGGGGAAGCTGGGAAATTGTGGAGAGTGTAGCAGGCTTGAACCCTGACACAACGCAGTGTCTTGGCAAGCTTGGTAGCACGAGGAGGTGAACAAGGTCCGGCAGGTGACACAGAAGAAAGCTCCCAATGTGATAGTGCTGGAGTTACTTTTGGCAGGGCCGGGCTTTAGGTTGAGGACCGGGAGAATGAAGTCATCCTGTAACGCCTGGTCACCGCCTTGTTTCCCAGCAGCAATTCCCGTGGTCCGGGTCTCGGTGTGAGCGAGTGGCGGGGCGCTGATGGGGGCTCTGCTTGTCCCAGCATGCAGTCCCTGTGCTAGGGCAGGGCCCTGGGGGGAGCTGGCAGGGCTGAGGGGTTTGGACGGGGCTGGTTCCGAGCGACGCTGCTGACACAGTGTTTGTTGCCAGGGAGTCAACTCTTGCCCTTGCCTGACCTCCAGCCCCTGCTCCCAAAACATTTAACCATAACACTGGGTTGCTGCTGACTCCAGTGGGGCCTAGACATGTCCCTTCCCATGGAGCCTGGCGTGGTCAGGACAGCAGAGCCCTGACCACCGCCACCACAGCTGTACAGCTGTGGCCCTTGGTGAACTCGGCTTGTGGACCAAGGTCCAGCCACAGCTGGAGCACTGCTGGGGCTGTTTCAGCTGTTCCACTCGCCTGCCTTGTTTCTGTTCCCCTTGTGAGAGGTTTCTTACCCACTGAAAGATGGAAAGCTGGTGGGGTCATTCTGTACTGTGGGAACTCTGCTGTTCAGAGGCACAGCTTGCTGAGGAGTTCTCTTGCTTCCCTGCTTTTGCAGCAAGTTGTGCAGAGCAGCTCCCCATGCTCTATTTTTCATGTTTGCCTTCTCCAGAAGTGGTCTTTAGGGAGTTATAGATAATTTAAATTTTACTGGTAGGGCTGCTCTTTCACTCAAAATTGAATGAAGGCCACAACCCCTACACCCCCCCTCGGCTGGTGCTGAGCTTTCTAAACCTCTCTGCCCTCAGCTCTCTTCTCTCTCTGAGCATGCAGAGCAGGAGGAGGAAGTTCCCTCCCTATGTTCAAGGGACCTGTGAGGGCAGAGAAGCACGTCTTTGCCCCTGGTCTTCCTCCTTGCTGTCTGCTGCAGGCTGCTTGCCCTGGCACATTTCTGCATGAGTCTGCTGAGTACCAGAGGCCAGGGATACCCAAACTTTGCTCTTTGAGTCTGAGGGAGATTGAAGGGAATGATTATTGATCTGAGTCTTCAAAGTCAAAGACTCTTGGCTCTTCCCAAGTTCTTTACATGTTCTTACTGCTCTGGGCCTGCCCATGTTTGTCCTTTGCTAGATCTGGTTGGCACCATTGTGTGCTGTGTGGAAATGCACCATGCCTGGGGGCCAGGACACTTCCTGATGCAGAATAAGAAAACCTGTTGTTGGTGGGTATGTGACCACAGATGAGAAAGGAGAAAGTGAAGCCATATGGTTAGAAAAGTGGTGTCCTCAGCACGCTGTCAATGGAGCTGTAATCAAATTATCAGAGGCTTTGGTAGCTGGAGGAATTAATGAGTCGGGTTTGAAACAGGACAGATGTGAAGGGCAGCATGGGGGAAATCCTGAAAGGAGATATTTGTATGCTGGCAGATGGTTTGTTGCAGGTTACTTTGTGAGAGTCTTCTCTGAGAGGCTTTTGCCTGATGTCTCTCCACATCGCATAATTCCCAGGGACCACCTTCTTCCAGGTAACTGTGTGGGTCTCTGCGTCCTGGTAATGCCACGTTGCCATGTTTCTGATCCTTCCTTCTGTCTGCAGCGCCTGGCACCTCTGCTCCCTGGAGCCTATTGTCTGACCAGCTCAGTTCTTTGTTATTTCATGTTGAATTGCTTGTGATCAAGTGAGCCAGGTGAATATAACCTCCGGAGAACTTGGTCTCACAAAGTTTGAGGCCTGCTTTAAAAATTATTTTCTTTGACAAGGAAGTGTCTCTGTTCATCCTCTCTTTGGCTTTGCCCCTCTCTTTCACAGTCTCCTTGCTTGGCCAGTGGACACCCAGCTGCTAATTAACATGTTTTCCCCCTGTTTCCGTCTGCATCTTCAGCTGGTTGTGAATCCTGAATGAAGAGCAGCTGGGCTCACATGCTCTGCATTTCAGAGAGCCTTTTCAGGACTGGCCAGTGCAGTTGCAGTCATACTTGCCTGTGGCCTGGACAACCCCCCAGCCAAGCAGCCTGATGGTAGAACAATACTTGTATGGGAAACCTTCAAAGGAGTCCTGTGTGCTGCAAAATGGGAAGTTAGTGATTCAGCTGGAAGTGCTTTTTAGTAACAAATCCATGTCCTGGGCCAGGGGTGATGTCAACGCTGAGATTCTTGTTGTTAGATGTGAACAAAGATGCAAAGCCTTTTATGCAAGAGCTGAGGTGGTAATCCAGATCTCCTGGCCTCAGTCCATTTGGGGTAATTGCATTCTTCCTGGGTAGTGTTTTCAACCCATCCCTGTCAGATACATTGCCATTGCTTCCTGTGCTGCTGCAGTATGTGGGTGGCAGTACTTCAGGCATGTCCAAAGCAATTCTTGTCACTGCTCAGGCTTAGCGCCTTTTGAGCCTTCTCTGAAAGACAGTGTGCTAGAGGAGGGACTTGGTCGAGGGTTTTTCTATATATGTATCTTTACATCTACACATGCTGCTTTTACTGGGGCTTGTTCTGCTTATAAGCTTTTCAAACCGATAGCCCTTGTGCCTAGCTGGTACTATTTCTGGGTGGGCCTTCTCCTGGGATGCCAGTGCAGGTGTCATTAAGCACAAACTTCCTGGGTGCCCTTAGGACAGTTTTAAGGGCTGAAGCCCCAGTAGGGTGGTGTGGCCATGCCTGCCTGCACCACGGTGGGAAGGCTGTGCTTCTGGGGCACTGGCAGCCTGTCTGCCTGCAGTGCTCTGCTCCCCAGCACAGCAGCTCTGGTCACTGCTGGGCTGTGCTCTGGTGCTGCTGCAGGGTGGTTGCCTGTGGGGATGGTCAAGCTGGGGAGCAGGGACTACCTCACAGCAGCTTTTGCCCATCACGCCTGCGGCCAGGGGAAGGTCAGACCTGATCCTGGGGAGCCTGATACCATCCTGGTTTTCAGGACCAGCTCTGCACGAGGACCTAGCCCACACAAAGTGTGATCTCCAGTGGTCTGCAATTAAAGCACTGGGAGCCTGGGGAGGAGACTTAAACAACATCTTTGTGATGGTGTTGGCAGGCTTCTCGGAGATTTCTATTAAGCAATTGTCGTTTTCTCCCTTCCCTGTAGCCTGGGAAACGCTGCAGTGTTGGATTTGTCTTGGTCTGTTTGGGTTGTTGGGAGGGGTGTCTCTCCAGCAGTGGAGTTTGTCCCTCCCTGCCCTGGCTCGGTGTCTCCATGGGGTGGCTTAGCAGGTGGCCTGTGGGGACCACAGCCAGCGCCTGTTCTTGCAGATAAACCATATGCCAGTGCACCCACTCGAGTACAGCAGAGCCTGTGTGGTGGAGAAACCTACAGCTGTGTGGGTGGACAAGAACAAAGCCAAAGGCACAGAAAGGCCTTTATTTCCCACTGAAATCTGGGCAGGGATATCGTGGATGTGACCTTAGCAGCTCTCTCTGGAGGACCAACTGTGCACCCACCTGGAGTCATGCAGGGAACTGGGGGTAGCTGGAAGCCAGGAGGGAGTCAGGGCTGCAGCTCGAGGGGCAGTCTCAGCACTGATAAAAGGTGTGGTGGGATCTTTGAGCTGGTGGGGTGCGTGGGGTCTCTCACGTCTGTGCACAGGCCACTAACTCACTTGGCTTGGATGAGCAGTTACTGCCCACCCAGTGTTCCAGCTGAACCTGTGCATGTGGACTTGTCTTTCCAGGTGACCCAAGACAGCCAGAACAAGCAACCTCAAGGCCAGACTGCAAGGGCTGACAGCTGAGAGCTGCCTTCTCTGTCTGCTTCAGCCCTACACCGAGGTTAGCAACATTCAAACATCTCTGATTTCCCTTGCCTCATCAGGGCTGTGTGAAGAAACACAGGGCTCTGTGCTTTTCTCCCCTTGGATCACAGGGATAGCTCTGTAAAGTAGATGTTACCCAGGTGAGGTTCTCCCACAGCCAAGGTTTTTTTGGTGCTCCTGCATCCCACCAAGCATGGCAAAGGGAACCTGGATGAGTGGAACCAGTGCTGCTAGGACTGTTGAACCCTGCACACAGTTATTGGGAGCTCAAGGGTGATGTGTTCTTGGGAACTTGCAGTCTGTGCTGTTTGCCACACTCACCCTTCTGCATGCCAGCAGGATTGAATTGGGAGCATTTCCCAGCTGCAGGCCCTGCTGTCCTTCAGCTGAACCCACCTGAGACTTTACCCAGAGCTTGTGGCAGATGTAATCGTGTTCTCTGTTAGCAGCATTTGGGTTTTTCCTGCATTTTCCCAGGATTTTGTAGCTTGGCTTTGGTGTGTGAGGCTCAGAGGAAGTATTTCAGGAGGACCAACATTTTTTGTATTGCCACTGGCAAGAAATATTACCTGGTCCAAGGCAACCAGCCTGGAGCAGCCTGAGATGGCTGTGGGCTTCCTGCCCTGTCCCTGGATGCTTGTGTGCCTGCCTAGGTGCTTGGCCCACCTGCACGGTGTGCTCTCACCTGAAAGGGAGCCCTCATCAGAGCTGTGCCTGTGGCAGGGCAAGATGAACCCTTCTCTCAACCCAGAGCTCAGGTGTGATTTGGCCAGGAGAGATTATATGGGGAAGACATAGTTTAGGATGCATAGCTGCCCAGGCTCTGCAGCTCTTCCTCTGAAGTGTCTGCCAGGGAAGCTAGGAGCAATCCAGAGGCAACTGGAAACTGGGCTTCAGGCCATCTCATCCTTCAGCCTGATGCTGAAGTGGTACCCACAGAGGGTGAGGCAGGGATAGATTTACCTGTGAAGGTGAAAGGAAGGAAAGAAGTCCTTTGCTCATGCCAGTGCCCTGTGCTGCTGATTACCAATCACACAGTGCAGTGAGAGCAGAGTGGCCCCTTTATCCAGCTGGGCTGTGACTTCACTAATACCCGTTCCATGGTGGGATTTTATATCCCTCTTGGTGATGAGAGACATGGCAAAGACTAGAGAAAAGGTTTGCTCTCAGTTCTGCTACAGCTGCTTGTAGATCCCAGTTCACAGCATCCTCTCAGGGTTCCTCTGCCTTTTGGCAAAGGCTTTTTCAACATAGGGCACACCATAGAATCATATAAAGGTTTGGTTTGGAAGGGACCACGAAGATCACATTCCAGCCCTCCTGCCATGGGCCAGGGGAGCCACACACTAGACCAGGTTGCTCAGGGCCCCTGTCCTTGAACACTGCCAGGAATGGGACATCCACAGCTTCTCTGAGCCACCTCTGCCAGTGCCTCACACCCCTCTGGCATAGTATTGGATCCACTTTTCTCCCACCCCTCCTTGATAACCAATTAGCTTAATATTGTCATGGACAGCAAATCTCCCATTTATGTGTAAAGCAGCAGCATTTCCTGTTGCTTGGCCACAGCATGAAGCTGTTCTCTGGTTCATATATCACTTTACCAGGTGATATCAGTGAGTTTATATTTGGGCTGAATTATCAGTTTTGGTTCCATTTAATGCAGCTGGCAGTAGTCTGGAAACTGACTCGACTTGCAGACCTGTGGACAGAATTGCAGTGCCTCTCTTGGGAATGGGATGGAACCCTGTGCTGAGAAACCTAACTGCTGGGCAAAGTGGAGTTTATATCTTCAACAGAAAGCAGTCAGCCTAACATCCTCCAGCCTTCTCTTGGTGTGTGTAGGCTGCCCTTGCCCCAGAGTCTGACCAGATGATGTAGCACTAAATCATCTTTCCACTGAAAACCACAAGAAAATGCTGAAATGCTGCTTCCTCCTTCAGAACTGGAGCTCTGGGTTCCTTGTGGATATTGGCACTGGAGTTATGCAAGGAATCCCCTATTTGCTCTACCATCTCTGTTGCAAATAGGTTGGGCATTCAAAGATCCTGTTCATGGGAGTGTTGGGACAGCTGGATCCTTGTTCAGTTCTTGCTGCTCCCAAGAATGGAGCAGAGGATCATCTGCTGAGGCTATTTTAGGTTTCTGAACATTGCCAGTGTCCCTCTGAGCTCCTATTTGTGTGCAATCCTACGGCTTCCTGCTAAGATCTGTGTGAGAATCCTGTATCCTCATGTGTGAAGATTTTGCTTGTGCGCAGTGTTCCAGGGATTAGGAAGGACTTTGAATTCCTCACTTACCTCAACATCTAACCCATCTCAGCTGTATCTGTGACTCCTTTTTCTAGCCTCTAACTCTGAACATCCCTTGGACCTTGCTTTGCAGATGCCCACGTGTTGCCTGGTGGGAAGCAGGCTGCAGCTTCCCAGTGTTTTCCTGCCTGAAAGGTGCATCCTTCTTGTTTGCCGCAGTTGATTCCTCTTGTCTCAGATGGGAACATGCATTGCTGAAAACAGTCTTCCACACAACCTCTAGGTGTGGAAATACTCCAAAGCTCATAGCTGAGTGAGATGGGATCCTGGTTCTGGCCATCTCTTCATGGTTGGATGGCTGCTTGCCATCTGCCACCACCATCCTCCAGTGTGGCACAGGGTGGGGCCTCCTGCCCTCTCGCTTCTTGATACACCCAAGACTTTTGGCTTCCCTGCTCTTTTTGGTTTCTACCTGCTCAGGTAATTTTTCAGCAGTGCTGAGCATTGCTGAGTTTCATGTTGAGGCAAGATGTGCTCTGCAGTTTTGGCCCATCTTTATTTTTAGCTGTGTAAGGCATGGTTGATGGTATCAGAAGGAAGTTGCACGGCCTCCGGAGCTCCATGACTCATCCTGGATCAGGACCGAGGCTTTGCTAACTTCTGCTATAACCCTCGAGTGATGTAACTGGTTGTGGGAAAGGGCAGAACAGAGAGAGAAGCAGAGCTTTTACAAGTTTGGGGATTTTTTTTTGCTTGTCTGCTAAGTTGTTGAATTTACATGGTGAAAGATACTGACAGATATCACTTCTGAGTGTGGTTCAAGAGGATCTTTGTCTCATGCCTGTGTGAGAGAGGTGAAAGGGAGAACTCTGCTTACCATCCAGGCTGGGTAACTGTTTAGTGGCATGTAGCAATGGCAGGGGAGAGTTTTTAAGGCAAGAAACAAAGCAGGATCCTGTCTCTGATTCAAGCCACAGTGAGGTTTGGTGCAGCAGTCCAGACCTACCTGAAGTGGAAACTGTCTGGAACTGGAGAGCAAAGGCTTAGGAGATACCTGCCAGGATGCAGCAAGAAGAGTCTGAGACCCCCATTCCCATCAGATCTGGTGCTACTGCAATGCAGAATGGGGCTTTCTGACCTGCAGGCAGCTGTGTTGGGCTGGACTGGAGAGGGGCTGCATGTCACCCCCATGGAGCAGGCCCTGTGGGACAGGTGAAGATGTTGAAGCACCCCTGACTGCCACAGCACAAAGGAGATGCAGTTAAAAAGGCCTCTATTCCTCAAATCTGTCAGCGTGGCTCTCCTGTGGCTTGCCTTGAGGACAGACAAGGTGGGGTGCAATGCACCTGGGTCTGGAGTAGGGTCTTTGCCCCTTGAGGCGGGCAGGGACGAGGGCTTGTGGGAGTGGGCTTCCACGTGTACCCCCTTCCTTGGTGAAGGTGCTGCCTTTTAGGAGTATGTTGAGGCTTTTGGGTGTTTCATGCGTGGGACAGCAGGGAGAGGACAAGCAAGGGGAACAGAGACAGAGGAGCATGCTGGAGAGTATTGCTGTGGCAACTTGCCACTGCCAGTGTCACTGACAGGGCAGGAAAGTAATCAGGCAAATGTGGAAAGTGCCACAGCCCTCAGTGCAGCCCAGTTCCAGCTGTGCCATGGGCTTGGCACCCCTGGACTCCTGCCTGATAATTTGGCATCTGGAGCTGTTCCCCTCTGGCAGCAGCCTCAGGGTGAGTGGTCAGGGGTGTTTTGTCCATCTTCTCCCCTCTTTTGCCCCTTGCTGGGGTGTGGGCAGGCAGCTCCCACTTACAGACCTGTTTGTTTTGAAGCCCTGAGCTGCAGAGCAGGCCCAGCCAGGAACAAACCAGTCTCTTGATCCCTCTCACTGTACCATGGAAGAAAGCGAGTCATTCTGCTGCCCTTGCTTATCCCCAGTTAATCAACCTAAGTGGCTCCAGCCATGACTGCGCCTTCCCAGGATGCCTGGCCCTGTGCTGTGCTGTTCTGTCCACCTTGCACAGCCAGTTTGCCTTGCTCCAGGGTATCTGTACTCAGGGAGAGCAGACACTCTTGTGACCCCTCTGATATGGTCTGAGACCATCCTCTGGGGCAGGCAAAAGAGAAGTTAAAAATTTCTGAAGCTGCCTTTGGGTAGACTCCTTACCAGATACTGATGAGAGAGCTGGCTCCTGTTGGTGAAGGGGCAATCATGCACTCACTAGCAGAGGGAATGGATCAGGAAGCCATTTCCAGCCTGGCCATAATGTGAGTGTGACTGAGACCTGACCTGTCATCCATGATATGCCTAAAGGCCTGGATGTAAGCCAGGGAAAAGGACCTGCTGGTGGCAAGCGCAGCTTGCTCGTGTCAACATGGATGGCTGTGTGAGCTGTAAACCTCTCTCATTACACCTCTCAAAGGTCACTGCTGGCAGCGAGCTACAGCACCCTGCCCACAGCTCTGTGCCCAGCCCAGAGTGAGAGGGAAACAATGCCCTTGGAGATGTATGGAGGCTGGTTGTGTGGGCTTGCCGTGGAGTGGCACACACTGCTCTGGTGCCTGTGGCCAGAGTCTGTCTGGGACTAGGGTGTTCAGTCAAAAATGGATGGGAAGACACCTGTGAGCTACCCAAATAACTCTATACTCACAAATATTATAATCCTTGCCTGAGCTGTGACCCCTCCTTTCTAGGGTGCAAGGCCTCATGTACTGCCCTGAAAACCATTTCACCCTTTCCAGTATGCCCTAATGTCCTTCTGTGATGTAGGGTTACTGTAAGATCTGTATGGACTGCCCACTTCTCTTCAGTTCTGCAGTTTCAGTCATCTTAAAACTCCCGAACAGTCTAGACTTGGTTGCACAGTGTTCCCTGGACTCCAGACCCCGGTGTTCCCAAGGGAGAGCAAACAAGTAGGTGGAACCTGGAACATGGAGGCTCTGGGAAAGCCTCCTGTGGTGGACAGCAGTCTGCTTCCTCCCTCTCACTGCCAACAGGTTCCTTCTGCTTTCAGAGGGGAGCAGCTTGCCTCTGCACTGGGGGCTGGAGCTTCCTTCCATGGAAGAATCTGGGACTGTAATACCTGACACTGAAGGCAGTTTTGGGTCAGCAGCTCGAGTGCTGCTTTTCATATATGTGACCTTCAGCACTTGGTATAGAGTTGGTGTTATATTTTTGTATTATGGGTGCAGGTGGTGGCAGAGCATGGTAAAAGTCCATTGAGCCACACTGTAGTTCCCTCTGACCCCATTTTCACAGCCAGTGGTTTCTCATCTTTCCTCTGGACCAAGGCCCGAAGATGTACTATGGAATATCATGGAGTGATGCAGACCCAAGCAGATGAGGCTCTGGATCATATGTGTGTCTTGGGGTGGGAATTGCCATTTTCTAGGGCAGAGGATGTTTTCCCTTTTATCATTTGTAAACACCTTGCCTGCCAAGATCACTGCCCAAGGCTCAATCTCTTGGGTGCTGTGATCCCATGAGTTACAGCCATGTCATCACTGGAGTGCTGCCCCCCTTTTTCTGTCTTACCTGTTCATACTACACAGTTTTAAGCACAAAGTACCACAAAAGCCCAAAGGTAGTAGGGTCGTATACTCTGCTGCCAATTCGGAGAGGAGTTAAGATAGGCAGTGCTGGAATAAACATTTAGGGAGAGGCAGCCAAGAGGTATTTCCTCCTGGCTGAGCCGTGGTGTTGAAGTTCAGAGAGTACTGCTGAAGCAGTACAATGCTGCTTTGCTTTGCCTCTGCCATTGCCTGAGGCAAGTCCAGGACATGCATGCCTACTTGTAATCAGGTGGGGACACCATCCTGAAGAGTGTCACTCTGAAAAATTGGACAGTGCCCTGTGGGACATCAGGACCAACCTGCATCCTGCTGCTGTGGGAAGAGTGGTGGGGATTTCAGCAGAGAGGTGATAGATTAGTGAGACCAAGTGGAAACTTAGACCCTGTGGGTGTTTTTGCCTGCATTCCCTAAATTGTGAGAAGGTAGCTGAGTCCAGCTGTGCTGTACAGATTGTCTGGAAGATGCATGAAGAATGGCTTGCAAGAGCCAACCCTTAGCTCCACTCAGGCCGGGAGAAAATGCCTGGATGCCATGTACCAGGGTTTGCTTATTGCCAGTCAGCACTGCTGGAGCTGTCAGGCCAGCACTGCCTCTCAGCCCTTTCTATACCAGAGTTTGCATTTCTGATGAGATTAGCATAGCTGGGCCAGCAGTGGACAAAGGGTGTAATTCTCAAGATCCCCTCTGCTGTGGCTGCCAGCAAAATAAAGCAGTTATGGCATCAAGTAGGGAGTCTGAGCTTTGTTTTCAAGTCATCTTTTAAGAGCAGCAAAAGCTAAAAATACAAGCTGTTTTTGAGGAACTAGAATATTCTCAGGCTTTTCATCTAGGTCTGGTCTGCCAGCCTCTTTCCTAGACTGACAGTCTGGGATCTTAAGGTATTTGCAATGATCTGTTCTGGCCATGTTATAAATATGGAGAAAGAGAACAGAAAAATTCGTGGCATCAATCTGCCGCCCTGAAAGTGCTCCTCTTGCTGCTGTGCCTGTTCCCTGTAACCAAAGGCTGTTTTGTGGCTTAGATTTGTTGAGGAAACAGACTTACAGCTCTTCTCTTTCTTCTGTGCAGCAGTTTCCCTGGCAGCTCAGTAGGAATGATTTATTACAGATTTCAGCTGTTTAATTCTGTTTCCCCACAATATGACAGTGTTGGAGTAACTGAGCAAAAGGCAGTGATGTTTCCGGAGGAAGGCTGCTATCAGAGGCCACCCCTGTAGCAGAGGCTGGAAGCAAGGAGGAACAGTTTACCAGGAAATGCCTGTGTTGGTGTACTGGGCACTTTTGGGAAGGAACAAGCATCTCACCCTTAAAGCTTCCTTGCTACAGGACTCCAAACATTGCTGATGAAGCTGTTTGAGCAGCAGTGAGAATGCTGCCCTCCAGAGCCTGGGAAAGGTCTGACCAAAGTGGTGGTCTGGAGGGAAAAGGCAAATTCTGTCCTTAAGTGAACCTTCAAGTGCTATTTTTGGAGTGTAGGTTTTCTTTTTCTTTTTTTTTTTTTTTTTTTTTTTGGTTTGTGGGTTGGGGTTTTTTAATTACTTTTTGATGGTGGTTTGGGTTTTTTTTTGGTACTGAAGAGGAATCGTTTTTGCAAATTCCTGTAAGGCAAGAGAGAATTTCCTTTGGAGTGAGCTGGCCTGAAACTCGATATGTCTCCGATGTGTGTTAACAGAGAAATTAAAAGATAGTACCATAAAGTGATAGGGGATAATGAATTTCATCTAGTATTATGTTGTCCTGGGAGATAGAGCTAGGGCAAGGGTATTGCAATAATGTTATGCCTTTGCATGACAATAACAGCAAATACCACCTTAACACACTTCCCCAGGGAGGGGTGAAAGGGTCAGTTTTCAAAGAGTCCCCAGGAAGGTGGAGTGATGCAATCAAGAAGACAGAAGCCTGAGAAAAGATGCCAGGAGACTTACAGATGAGCAGTGTGTAATAGCTGTGCATTTTTTGCAGCTTGAGTTCAGTTTTCTCATTCTTTGTCCCAGCTGAACTGGGCAATGTTGGGCTCTTGACCTCGCTGCAATCTTGAGAAACAAACCCAAGAAACCATAACTTTAATAACATTCATGATACATCTGACCCAGAGCCTGAATTAACAAATTTTTAACTCATCTGCCTCCCAGGCAGACAGATGAGTGGTGGTTTGTTACTGCACCAGTCATGGATTTTAAATGGTTCTGCTGTGGGTGTACACTGCTGTAGACCTGGTCCCAGGAAGCTTTACTGGTTAGCAGGTCCTCAAAAGGGTTTCTGTAGGTGTGTGATAAAAACAGAGAGCCTGAGGTCAGTACCTGGAAGCCTACCAGCTCCTAGAGCTGGACCAGAGTATCAAGTCTTTACTCAAACACATGAATCTTTTAAGGTAGAGAATGCCATGACTTGTTCTCAATGAAGCATCCAGTCCCCTACCAGCCTTTTGAGACCTACAGCACTCTTCTGACTTATAACGCTCTATCTGGGTTGGTTTTTTCCTTTCTTTTTTTCTTTCTTTTTTTTCTGGGCTATGCTGAGTTATTGCATGTCCTGGTCCTCTCTGGTGGCAGAGAGCACATGGGTCAGTTTGTGTAGCCCAGAGAGCTGGGTGCAGTGCATATGGCCAGCAGCAGACTGGGGCCAGCTCCTGCTTTAAGAGAGGTGGGAACAGAGGAGATTGACAATTGGGAAAACTGCTTGATGTAGAATATGTGGGTACCTTTTAATCCCTCCCCATCCCTGGGGTTCTCAGAGGTCTCGGTACCACTCTTGCTCCACTCCCCACACTGTGCCAGGGGCTGGGGGCTGCCCACCCATCTCCTTCCTCAGGGCAGGGTCAGCATGCTGTGGCTCAGTTTCCCTGAAGCCTTAGGAGAAGGAAGGGGGTGGAGCAGGACCCGAAAGGGGCAGAGGGGAAGTTACAGCAGCTGATAGGAAATGTCATTTTAGGGTGCTGCAAGGTGGCCCTACCCCATCCTGTCTGCTGGGGTGGTATTTTGGGGTGCAGTGGTACAAGCTGGTTCTGTCTGCCATGGAACTGGTGTTTGGGGATGTGGTTGGGCAGCTCTGTTCCAGCTGCAGAGCTGGTGATTTTGGCAGCCCTTGCTCCATCCTGCCTTTTCCTGTGCCAGGGATCATGCTAGGAAGTGAGACGTGGCTGTACCTTCCATGTCCTCTGCATTCCTCTGCCCAGGGTGTATAATTATGCACAATCCCATAGTACTGCTTCCCCAGCTTGTGACTTTGGGCTGCTGGTCGGGATGTGGGTCTGAGCTTGTCTCAGACAAGGCAAGAATCAGCGTGCAGGCTGTGTAGTAACAACCTGGAATCCCTTGCTGGCTTTGATTTGCTCCTGGTCATGGAGCAATGGCTCTACCTGGGGACAGGAGCAGAGGAGTCCTTGTAAGACTGACAACGGAGGTGCCCAGTCCCAGCTATTTCCTTCCTCATCCCTATTTCTCTGTGTAACCCAAATCTGCATGCATGGAGCATGTTTTGTAATAAACCTGCTGAACTGAGGGCAGGCAGAGCAAAATCAGGTGACTATAAAGAGGTGTAAGCCCAAAACCTGCCTGTGTTGTTGCAGCAGTGTGAGGCACAGTAGTTTGTAATGATGATGAGCATGGCCAGAGACATCCCTCCCACCCTGTTGTGTGTGTCTGATGCTTCCTTTGAGCCACCAGCAGATTTTCAGTACAGCTCTTTTGTAAGTGGAGGGTAGGTTCAGCTTCCCCTGGATGCTGCAATCCACCTTGCTTCTGTGAAACTCTCTTCATTTGAGGCAGTGCTCTAAGGGTTAAGCCATGGTTGTGGGATAGGGTTTGTAACAGGAACAAAGAGGGCTTTTAAGGTCTGTGCTGGCCTAGGAATAGAGGGAATTGATTGAGCCTTTCCCCGTGTGTTGAATTACAAAGGTCATGGAGACCCTTTTGCTGGGAGGCAGCAGCCTTTGAGGTCCCTGCTGGAAGTGGGGCGGAGAGAAAAGAAATTGTGAAAGTCGGTGAGAGCAACTTAGTGGAGAGCTTTAAGACCAGGTGAAAACTGAAACTGTATCCTGGACACAAGGCTGGGTGCCTTCTCCCTGGGATTTTTGGGTGCTTTGGTTTTGCTCCACCTCCTTCCCCCCACTATTGCATTTACAGCTGCCCCACACGTGACACCTGAATAAGCAGCACCTCTGGTGTACCCAGAGCTTGGGCAGGCCTCTCCAGCCTGCTCAGGGCTGGTGAAGGCAGCAGAAAGTAAAAGGCAGTGCCTGTAAGGGAGGATCTTTCCAAAATGCAGAAGAGGAGCGTCTCTGGTGCCTACAGGGACATTTTGCCTCGACAGAAGAGGAAGCTTCATACCACCTGAACCAGACCTGGATTTTTCATGTGCAGCTGAGCAGGAAAGCCCAATTCTAATGGTTTCCAAGCCCCTCTTCTTAATGTTGTCTGCTCAGGATGTCCCATGGGGCACAGCAGCAGAGGGTCCAGGAAAAGGAGCTAGGGAAAAGAAGGATGGCAGAAACTTCTGTTTCCCTTCCGGCAGCAAGATGAAGAGTGGACACAGGTAGTTTCCATCTTGAGCTTTGGATGGGATGAGCCATCCAGCCAGTCCATCCAAGATATACAGAAAAATGTGGTTTAGTCCTTAAAACTTGCAGGTTTTAAGTACCAGCTTATCAGGCATTTGGCCATTTAGCTCCATCCACTGGCACAGGTGTGCTCCCCCATCTGATCTTTTATTTAAAGTAATTCCACTTCTGATCTTTATGTTGGATCAGGTGACCTCAGATGTGATTTTTGGAGCAAAGAACTGTTTGGTCTCTGCCTGGGAGATGAAAGCTGATTCCAGTTAATATTCCATGGGGGTCTCTGCAGCCACCACTTAAGTCAGCAGCCCAGAGGCTTCTCTACTTTTTCAAGCACTAGAAGGACAGGACTGTGGGAGCACAGAGCTGCATGAGAAGGTGGGCTTGTTTTGGTGCTGTCAGAAACCCAAACATCTGCTCACCTTGGTAGCCGGCTTGTTATTGGGGTCATTCTCTGTGTATCTGTCTCATTAACCAGGAACTGTTTCAGCAGAAGCATCAGCTTCATGGACTAGTTGCTGCTTATCATTGACTTTGAGAAGGCCTGAATTCCTTCATCTGTTGTTGCTCCAAATCCTCCCTCATCCTGTCCTTTGGCATCACCTGGGCTGCAGAAGCTTGCCAAAAACAAACATAAAGGTGGACAAATGGGCTGCTCTCTGCTGGTAGTTCCAGGCTGCTGACCTGCTCTGTTTGAAGACAGCAGAGTCTACATTTCACCCAAAATGCAGAGTCACTGCATTTTGGGTGAACACTCTGCCACTCTTTTCAGCCACCTGGACTGCAGAAGGGGAATATGAGGCACTTGCAAGAGTTCCCCTTGGTGTGGGAAAAATGTCAGAATCAAGAACAGCTTGGCTGTCTCTGCTCTGCTCCTTCTCCCATCCCAGCTGGAGAGGGGTGTTGCAGATGGGATGTTACCCCTCTGTTAGTCACAAAGAAGGGTGTGGCAGGAAAGTCTGGCTCAAAAGTCAGTCAGTCTGGCTCAAATTGGATCAGTCCCCAGCTGCTCAACTGGATGTAGGGCAGTCCCTCAGCTTCCTCTGTGCTTGGGGACCATGTTAGGGAGCTGACCATGTCCAAGAGCTCATACAGGTTTGTTGCTGCTCTCTCAGGGGCTCCCAGAGTTTGTAGACAAGCCCATCTTTTCAGTGGTGATAGGCTGATTTAAGCATGTGCATTTAAATTGCTGGGTCCGTCCTGCTGGTGGCTGCTGAGTTTTGTTCAGGAGCTTGCCCAGTTGCTGTGACCTTAGTGACACTGTGGCCATGGTGTTGGCTCTGCTGACTCATGCTGAGCACTATGGATCTCCCCCATGCTTCCCTAGAGGGGACCTGAAGTACTGGAGCATCCTGATGAGAGGAAAGGTGCTGTGCTGTGCAGAGGAAGCTGCAGGAGCCCATAAGGATGCCATGGGATAAAAACTTGTATTTTGTTGTCCTGAGAAAAGAGGCTCTGTGTATACATAGTGAAGATCAAAAATTGAGAAGTCCAGGGAGAAGCAGCAGTTTTGGCATACAATCCTGAGCTTTGGCAGAAAATCATTCTTTGTGCCTATTAATATGTGACATTCCAGCCCAAAGTGTTGTCCCTCACTCTCTGGTCAAAATACAATTTACTTTGGCCTTAACTGCTGGGTGTCAGGGCTTTCTGTCTAAGCTGGGGCTGTGTGACCCAGCTGGACACATAATGTGTGATTGACTTGTTCCCTTGCAGTATGCTTGCCCCAAGTATCCTGTGTGTGGCTGCAGGCAAAATGCTGCAGATGGCCAAGTGCCCCTGGGTGGAAGGGACCAGAGTCCCTTGTCAGCATGACTGTGACCCATGTGGTGTGGAGAGGAAAGAGTGAGAGAAGAGCCTGTGTGATGCCAGTAATTTTCTGTTGTAGCCAATAGGAAATGGATCCTCGAGCTCCGACAGGCAGGGGCGCAGGTCTGTGCCCGGGTGTGCTGCATGGAGCAGCGTCTTGTGCTCACACCACACATCCTGTGCTCAGACACAGATGGAGGTGCAGAGCCCCTGAGTGTGCCACAGCTCTCACTGGGCTTGGCACAGCTGCACAGTGTCATCTTCCTCTTGTCACCTCTGTCTGCTCTGGTCCCTCTTAGGAGACTGAGGTTACCTGGACAGCCCTTGGAAGGTGGAGGACAGCCCTTAGCAGGTGGAGGCAATGTGTGTGGCTTGGGAAAAGGCCGGGATGTGGAAAAGAAGGGAGGGAAAGGATGTGGGGCAAAGCCTGTTTGAGCCTCAGCCCCAAGCATTAGGGAATTGCCAGTCAGAACAGCAGCCTGCAGAGGATCTGTGTGTACACAGACCATGTGTGTGACTTGCACTATCCACACTCAGGAACTGGCCAAGCCTGTGGGCCCTGCATGCACAGCAGCATTAGCATAGCTAATGCTGAAATAATTTTATGTCTCCCAGGAATCTGGCCACCTTGGAGAGTAAAACCAGGAAGAGGCACAGCCTGGAGGAGCATGTTTGGCTGTACCCAAAGGCAGCTTAGCTGGCAGACATCTTGCCTGTGGATCTGAGCTGTGGCAGTGCTGGGTAACCCTCCCACAGCCAGCAGGGTTGGGCTGATAAAGGGAATGGGTTTGCCTGGAAGGCAGCCTCAGAGCCTGGAGGAAGCCCTCCCCTAGCATTGCTCCTTATCTTGGCAGCACTCCCAGCCTGCCTCTGCCCCTTCTCCCCACAATGGGCTTGAGCCAGTGGTGTCACCCCTGCCCCTCTAGGTGCTGTGGGGGCGAGGGTTCTGGCATGGCCAGGCCAGGCTCCCTGACCAGTTTGCTGCCTTGCAGAGTCTGCGTGTGTGTGTGTCCAAAATTGCCCATTTTGCACAAACACACACACACCCTTCATGCATGGGGCTGTGGCAGAGATGGGTTAGTCAGGAGGGGGTGAATCACAAGGGAATGAGTCAGTGGGAAGCAGAAGGCAGGTGCTTGTGCAGGACAGGGCTTTAAGGGAGCCCAAGGGTCTGGCAGCTCATGCTGAGTGCCTGGGAGATGGGCTGAGCTTGCCAGATGAGAGCTGGGAAAGGCACAGGGCTTAGCAGGTGAAGGCAATGCCTGTGCTTTGGGAGCAGGCCAGGATCTTAGCTACATGCTGAACTCCAGCCGTGGGTACGGTGCTGTCCTGGAAAGGCTTGGGGGATCTTTGGTGCTGAGGCTTTCCCAAAGAGGAGCACTGCAAGGCAGTGCAGGGACCAGGTATGCCTGCCTCCAGTGGATCTTCATCCCCACACGGGCAGTGGGGTGTCCAGCCAGCCCTAGGCAAGCTGAGCAAGTCTCTGTACTGGTCAGATCCTGCCCAGTTGTCTGAGAGAGCAGATGCAGTATGGGAAAATGAATTGGGGCAGAGAATGATAAACAAATAGCTCTGGATTGAGTGAAGACAGCATGGAGGAAGAGCTGGGATGCAGATAATACACTGGAGATTTGTGGACATGGGTGGTTGTTGCCTCCAAAACCTGTTGTGTGACCTGGGCTCTGCTGCAGACCCTTGAGGGTATTGCCAGGTCTGCAGGTGGCTGCTTCTCTCATCAAGTGACCTGCTGTGGACTGCTGGGTTTCCATCTAACTCAGCTAGTCTCTGCTGAGTTGGACTCCTAATTGTCCTGCTCATCACTCCTGCAGACAGGTCCCTCATGGGCATGGTGGAGGCAGCCTTGGTATCAGAGCTACAGCAGCACAGCCAAAGCTCTCTGTGTCTAGGACCAAACTGGAGCTGGTACTTGGGAATTCCATCTTAGAATAATGTAGGTGTGTTGCAGCAGGCACTGGTATTGCTACCAACCAGAGCAAGGATCAGCTACTTGAACACAAGCAGCTTCTGCTGATCTCAGGCTGAGATGAATCTCTTTTTTCACCATCCCCAAGGTAGGCAGGTGCAGGTACCTCCCATCCTCCCTGGTGGCACCCTTGGCTGGGCAGGATGGAGCCCAGCAGGCTCCAGCACTCTGCAGAAATGAGCTGGAGCTCTGGCTTCTTGTGTGCTGCAGTGGGCAGAGGCTGAGAGTGGTGGGCTTGTGCAGCCTGGGGGAGGGCAGGCAGTGAAGGGGGCTCTTCCTGCTGCTGCAAGCTCTGGGTTTGCAGCTTGGCTCTCTTGGGAAGTGCCCACGGGCATGAGAAGCAATTTCACACGAGGGAAATTCTAATTAGATATTAGGAAAAATATTTCCCTGCAAGGCAGTTGACTCTGGAGTAAGGCCCAGAGAAGGGAGGCAGTTTCCACACTTGGTGACTTTCAGCCCCTGGCATGGGCAAACCCCAAGCAGTTTGCTTGAATTTGGCCCTGCTGTTGACACAATTGGACCCAAACTCTCTGAGGTCCCTCCCCACTGTTGTTTCTCAGTTCTGCAGTTCTCAGGTTGCTTGGCAATGTCATATCTCATGGACTATTGGATTGACCAGCTTAGAGGTACATGAAGGGCTCAGGGTCTTGTTCTGTCTGTCCTCTTCTCACTTGGACTCATCTCTGTGGTATTAGCAGTGGTGGGAGATGGAGGCACTGCCTTAGGAGCATTCCTCAGCTCATTCACTTGTCCCTGCTTCCCATGGCTGGAGCACCCATCTCTCTGTAAGTCTGCATTATTTCCTTCCCACATGAGCTCAAGAAACCAGTGGGCAGTGAAGCACAGGATGTAAAGTATCCTCCTTGCTCTGCTGGAAGCACAGAGCTGTGATGTGTAGCGGGGTGCTGGTGTTTTTGGAAGACTCATGAGGATTCTGGCCTCCAGCCCTCCAGATGGAAAGTTTATCTTCCCCACGGTGCCTGTCCCAGAGATAGTGGTGATTGGAAAGGAAGTTGCTTGGTAGCTTTTTTAAAGGTTGCAGCTGCTTGACCATCCTCAGCACATGGATGCTGAGATGAGCCCAAAGGACTGTCTGGAAAGAATTATTTGCTCCCAGTATTTTCTGTTTCTTTGCCAGCCTTTTATTCTCATGGCTGCTCTTTTCCTGATCCTGTCCTTTTGCAAGGCTGGCTGCTGGCAGTCTTAAGAGCCTTGTCTTCAGGAACAACTTTGCTCTGTGATTTATTGCGTCTCTGAGCTTTGACCTGGTGTCTGATTCTGCAGAAGCCCATGTCTGGTGTGTAAGTGTTCAGAGGGTGTTTACAGTGTTTGGCCCATCCTGTCTGCAAGAGTAATGAACCAGAGCAAAGGGGTCTGCCTTAGCCTTGGTGCCTGGGTTAAGCTGACCTGCAGCAGTAGCTACATCTGCTTTCTCATCTGGCAGAGGCTGGGTGGAAGTTCGGGCTCCCTTCATGTGAGTTTTCAAGGTCTAGAACATTTTCAAAAGCATGTTAGTCCCCAGATCTGTTCTGAAGTTGCTCCTTTCAGCCTTTCCCTTGGGCTTGTTGACACTGGGCTGCCATTGCCCTGTGCACTCTGCTCTCCCTTCCTTGGCAGTCCACACGTAACTCAATATTGCTCTGGGCATGCTGGCTTTACTTGGATATCCCTGTTACAGTTCCCTCCTGCACATCAGGAGCAGCAGGATCTGGTGGTTTGGACCAGGAGGTCTGTTCCCAGCTGCAGGAGCAAGTGCTCTGTGGCAGGAGATGAGCTGGTCTCTGGTAGGCCATGGAGAGCTCTTAGGTCTCTCACAGGCTTTGTCTCCCTCGGAAGGTCAGGTCTAGAGGGACATCTGTGTCCTCAGGGCATGGATCAACCACCAGGGTGAAGATGTTTTTGACTTAGTTGCCTCTGCTGTCTGTGGGGCCCCAGGGGTGGTTCACTCTTGTGGACCAGGAGGTTTGCAGTTTATTGGGGTGTAATAGGAGCCGGACTGTGTCTCCTGCTGCCCTTCAAATGGATATACCTACAGTCCCTCTTACCCCCCTGTTTTCCTTCTTAGGGCCTTCTGCTCACACTGCCTTCATTATGGGCAACATTGTGAATGTTTAGATGACAGTTGTGTCACCCTTTTCCTAAGTCCAGCAGGGTGTTTCACCTTCAGTCCTGCAGGAAGGAGAGGTTTTCCTTTTCTTTGACAAGGTGCAGGACATTCAATTCATGGTGAAAATCCTCCTTCCCTGCAGTAACTCTTGTTTGTGTCAATCTTCTTAAAATCAAAGATGGACAAAGCCTCACCCTTATGGCCTAAATACCTGCCCAGCACATGTCATCACTCTGGCCTGCGGTAGACTTGAGCCTTTCTAAATTGCAGCTGGAAATGAGTGAGTTGGGTGTGTGTGCACAGCCGTGTGTGTGTGTGTGTGGTATCTCCTCCCCCTGTGCCACGTACATGTCTAGTACAGGGAGTGGAAAAGATGCTGAATGTCCCCACAGCTGCTGCAGCCTTATCTGCAGGCTGCAGCTTGGTAACCAAGCAGGAGGCCCCAGTGCCTGTGCTCAAGCACCTCCCTTGGAGGGCTCTTGGAGTAAAGGGAAGTGTATTGCAAGAGGGCTTGCGCTGGGGAGGGGCAGTTCCCACGGGGCAAATGCTGCAGTGCACAATCCTTGCTGCCCTCCCCACTGCAAGCCGTTTGCCTACTCCCTCTTCAAACGTGTAGCTCTGGCACCCGGAGCTGATCAGAGCAATTCAGCATCCCTGGGACTTTCTCCACTGCCCTGAGGTGCCTGGTTACTGTTTGGGGAGGTACAGAAAGGTGATGGTGCTGTGGGTCTGTCGGGTGTCAGGGGCTCACCAGGGGAGTGTGTGCAAGGAGCCTTGGGCTGGTGGGGCTGTGGTGACAGTCGGGAATGGGAGGGGCCTGGGGTAAGTTAAGGTATGAACTGCAGCAATCGGGCGGCAACAGAGCACAGGTGAGAGCTGGGGGCTTGCCTTGGGGATTCGTGGAAACAGGACAGGGCCTGATGGTGGTTGAGAATGAGGTGGGAATGAGCAGGAGCACATTTGTGGGAATACAGAGCCTAGCTGCCATGGAGAAGGAAGGATGAAGGATGTGGGGAAGGGGCAGTGTTGTGCATCTGGGTTTATGCAGTGGGAATGGCTACAGGGCATCAGGATACAGAAGGAGGTGGCTTGGTAAGGAGGCTTTGGATGTCTGTGGCTGTATGCAGTGGTGATAGCAGGAGAAGAGATTGTGCTGTCTTCTCCCAGCTTGCAAAACATCACTTCACCACCGGAGCTCCGTGTCAGAGGCTCCTGTTTCTGTATCCAGCTAATAGTGCTGGAAAAGGGGCTGGGCTGTTCATGCTGCTCACGTAGGTCATGCTTCCCATAGTGCACAGCCCAGGACAAGGAGCTGGCAGGAGGGGAGTTACTGTAAGTGATTGTCTTACCAGTGGAGTTGAGTTAAATAGGTTAGTGTACAGTTTGTAGGACTTCTGATGCAGACACCGACTTCAGGGTGTTATTCCTCCTCTTGGAAGATCAGATAAAAGGGACTCTTGGTGCTAAAATTTGTAGATCACTTAGAATGGTGAGGGCCTCATCCAGACTGGGTCTGGGGAATGTGTCCCTTGGACAAACATCCTTATTGAACTTGAGCTGTGTCAGTGCATTGGTGCCTTGGTCATGGCCAGAGACCTCAGGTATCATGCAGTGCAGACCAGAATTGGTCCCTGTCCTTGGCCAGATCCACTTGCCTTCTCAAAGCCATTCTATGACTGGTGCACAGGCATGTGACTTGGTAATCACACAGTGGAAAATTTTCCATTGGTTTCAGTTGGCACCAAGCTCTGGACTGAAACAGCCAGTCTGCAGGGTCATCAGTGGCTGAGGTCCCCTGGGCATGTTCCTCAGGCCACCACCCCTGAAGAGGGACAGGAGAGCTGAAAGGGAGCAGGCTGACATGTCCCAGTGCCTGGGTGGCCAGGGGCTTGCTTTCACATTCTTTCTTGCCACAAGGTGACTGCTGAGGCCACTATGCTGCCACAAGTGCAATGCCATGTGTTTCCCCAGGGCTTGCAGGTGCAGTGCTGGCTGCACCCTCCCCTGTGCAGCAGCTACCCCGAGGTGAAAAGACATGGCTTTTTATGATGTGGAGCCAGCACAGAGAAATCTGCTGCTTGTGGACAGCTGTTGTCCTGGGCCTGGCTCGTGTCCTCCAGCACTTCTCACCCGGGTGCTGCCTCGGGGAGGGGAATAGGGGCTTGCCCACCCTCGACTCCCTGTGTCGGGCGAGTAGGTGCCACCTCGGGCTGACGGGGGTGAATGGCTGCGGTGGAGCCTAGCAGCATCCTGCTGCCTCTGCAGGGATCCTCTTGGGCAGCGGAGAGTTTTCCCCACCCCCAGCTCTGCCGCTGCCTCTTTGTTTTCTGGCAGAAGCCTCTGTGCCTTTTCATTGCCGTTGAGGCGCCGAGCAGGAGCCTACATGTGCCGCGTGTGCGTCTCGCCGGGAATGTGATGCGGGCTGGGAATCCTGCCGGGCCAGGCAAATCCCCTGCAGGGCAGCGGAGGCCAAACAGCAGCTTCAGAGGTCTCCATCCCGTGGACCGTTCCTCCGGTCGAGCGAGGCTTCGAGGCAGCTGGTCTCCCTTACAAAACCCTCTTTTGCATTGACAGCGCTTCTGCACCTTGCCACAAGTCGAGTAAGTTGTATGGGAAGGGGCCGGTCCTCGTCTGGGCACTCGGGCTCTCCGCTGTGGTCCTCCCTCGCTCCCGCTGGGAAGGCACCTGAGATTAAAGCAGCGCCAAAGGCTATGGAGCTGGATACAGCGGTGATTGCCTTGTGCTGCGCCTGCCTCTCCATGTATTTGATCTCTCGACTTCCAGCGGGGACTGAATTCCTGTGCTGGATTCTGGGCTCGGCTCTTGTGAAAGGATCCAATTATTTTAGAGCTTTGAGCATCTCCATTTGCTGCCCATATTTGCGGCGCGCTGGCTGGAATTCCAAGTGATTAACGTGGCTGTGACATCCCTCCTAGGGGTGTTATCTTTGCTCGCTGTCCCCCACCACCCCCCTCTTCCTCCTCCGGCAGCGAGCGAGCGAGACAGGCAGGCAGAGACAAAGGTCTGTCCTCAACCTGGGCTGTCCTCCCCGTAAGCGGCTGCTGCATGGGATTTCCCTGCCCTGCCTGCTGCAGGTTTCCTGGGCTCCCGGTCGAACACTGGAGCTGGGCGGCCGTGGGTTGTATCGCAGAGGTTTGAACCTGCTGGGCTGGGTGGGCAGGGGGTGCTGCCGGCCTTGGAGAGCTGCCCGATTGTCCTGCCGGATTTTAAGCTGCTTTTCATTCTTTGACTGCGCTTTCCTGGGAAGAGGGGCAGCCGTGCGTGGAGGGGAGGTTGGCTGGGAGGGGGTTGGACGTGGGGGAAAGCTTTACACAGGTGGCTGTCGCATAGTGGGATCTGCCTGCAGACCCTGTAAACCCCCCTTCCCAGCCGCAGGCTATTGTCAGCATCGCCGTGTGCAGGCCAGGCACCTGGGAAAGGTGTGCGGAGGTGATCCGTGCCAGGACGAGGGGCATCAGAGGGAAGGGGTAAGTCCCTGGGCTGGGAGCTCTGCTCCAGCTCCCCCAGCTCTCAGGAGAGGTTTCATTGTGTTATCCCGACTTGGCTCAACGGAAGGGCTCAGTCCCTGCGGCACCGGAGTGTGGGGCTAGGGCTGGGGAGGCACTGCATGTTGCTGGGCAGACCTCAGCCCTTGAGGAGGTTGCTGCAGCTTGGAGCCCCAGCAAGATGTACTGCAGAGAGGGCTGCTCTGTTCCTGGGGGCCTCTGCACCCTGTCAGTGCCGCCTCCCGAGGGATGGGAGGGAGCAGCAGTGCCTCAGGGACACAGTGCTGTGGGCACAAGGAGGTGTCGGGTCTCTATCTCTGTAAAAGCTCTGTCTGGTGGTTTCTAGGAGCTTGCACTTGTGACATGGGCAGTACCTCTTGCCCCATCCTTCCTCTCTGGGCTCAGGCTTCCTCCCTATTCCTAGCAGGGGCTAGCACTGAACAAGGCTCTGCAGCTGCATAAATCTGGCACGGCAGGAGGCCTCCTGAGGACCCTCGAGAGCAGCACTTGCCCTTGCAGTGGGACAAGGAAGCTCCCTCCCTCTGAATCCATTCCCCCTCCCTCTTCTTCTTCCTCTCTCTTGTTTTCACCAAGTGTCAGCTCCTTTCTCCCCGACCTGAATTACAGCATAGTGCCAGAGCCATGGCCAGTGGTCATTTTTACCTTCAGGCACAGTTTGCTCCTCTAGCATCTTGTTAGCTTCTCCCTGGGATTGCCACCTCTCCTACAGTGCTGGAGGTAGTCCCCAGCCTCACATGTCTGTCTCTCTCCTGATGGTGAGATGCCTGGTCTGTCAGACTGTGCAGGAACCCTTCTCTGGTGGCAGCATTGCTGTTAGTGCTGCCATCCTTCAGGGTTGTGATGGAAACTTTCTGCCTGCTGGCACTTCACAAGCTCTGCTCTTACCCTGTGCCAGGGAGCTCTGGGTTTGTGCTCACACTGCTTAGATTTCCTTCCTTCTCCTTGGGTTCAGATAGGACCAATAGAGTTATGATTTATCCTCCAGAAGTCTGTTTCCAGCAGTTTCTGTTGCCTCTTCTCTTGCCTTGTACTCTGCTTGTTCTGAGGATGATTATTTGCCCTCTTCTAATGGTGGCCCTTCTCCTTCCTGACTGTTTGGTTCCTGCTTCACCCCCAAGGAGGCCACCAGTGTCTCTCCATAGCACTTCCCACAAGAGGAAGCACGAGAGAAGGCAGCAAAAGCCGCTTAGGCATTGGTTTGGGGTTTTTTGTGGTCTAAATTCTGCAAAGACCCCTCTTGGCCCTGCCAGCCACCAGGCTGGTGCCCTGTCCCACACAACAGTGCCCAGGTCAAAGCTTCATGTCCATTGGCCATGTGTCCCTTTTGACTGGCTGGCAGTGCTGCTCTGGGAAGCCACTGGATTTCCCCTGGATGCGAGTGGCAACTTTGGGCAGAGGCCTTGCTCTCTTCCTTGCACTGGCGCTGTGCTACCAGCCCTGTCAGGCTCCTGAGGGCTCTGCCTCATGACAGATACCCTCCCTGCCCCACACTCATCCTGCTTCCTCTCGGGCTGGCACAGTACAGCTCGAACAGCATCAGATCCTTTTGCAGGCTGCAGCCCAGCATGTGGTACCGCTGCTGCACTGCCCAGCCAGGAACCCGTCCTCACTCGCCATCCTGCTCTGTTGCCTCCAGATTGAGACCATAGTCTGTTAATCCTGGTTTCCCCCTGGATGTGCTAATAGGAATGGAACCAGCAGGTAAGCCAAGTCCCTGACCCAACCCCACAGGCCTGGCTGTGTTATTCCATGTCAGGCTCTGGTGGCGCAGTGTCCCCAAGGAACAAGGGTTTCTGCCCCAGTGCCTGGGACACGCTCCCTCTCTGCAGGTCATTTGGCACTGGGTTTTTCTTGGGTGTTGAAGCGTAGTGCCCTTCCCCAGGCAAAGAAATAGAGGAAAGATGTGCCTGGCATAGCTCCAGATCCAGGTGCTGGGAGATCCTGGCAAAAGCACGGTGCCCTGCCTGTTCTCTGGGCAATGAGGGGGCCCTGGCAGGAGCAGGGCAGAGAGTGGAAGAGCTCTGAGTGGGCTTCCCTTAAGAGGCAAAGCTCTTTGAGTCCTATCTTAGAGCACCAGCATGGACTGAAACACTGTCAAAAAAAAAATCAGCATCATGTGGGCTTAGGAAGGGCCAAACCCTTGGTGTGGGCATGTGGAGCCCCATGTGCCATCTCCACAGGCATGGTACCTGTGCTGCTCAGCTGAGCTGGTGAAGCCCTGGGCCTGGCTCTGTCCCATCCATTCTGTGGCCAGAATTAGGGCTCTGGCAATGCCTAGCTCAAGGACGGGAGAAGGCAGAGGTGACCAGGTGCTTTCTCCCTGTGCCTGCTTGGAGTGCAGGAGGCCATGGTCCCAGGTTCTGTTCTCTGGGGAGGTGGTGGGCTCCCCTGGTGCTGTCAGAGGCTGAGCTCTACTGTGAGCTGTGTGGGCTCTTAGCAGGGAAGAACTGCCCTGGGAGACACTTGGCACTGCAAAGAGATCTTCCCTGGGTTACAGCCCCTTGCATCTCGAGGAGGGTGAGAAGCAGAGCTATACCCCAGCTGATGCCCATCCAGGGTGTTGGGCACTCCTTCCAGAGGATGTTCAAGAAGATCTTAGGGTGTACTTGGAGACACTTTGGGTGATACTTTCCTGTTCCTGGCGTGGGGCTGACATTTTCTAGCATGATGCTTCAAACAACAGTATCTGGGCTTGGCAAAAGGTGGTGCTGGCAGCACCTGATGACTGGTGTTGAGAGCTCAGCTGGGAGGGGTTTGTGGTGCCAGCAGGTCAGCCTGTCCTTATACATCCATTCTCCTGAAAGGCAGCGGTTGCCGGGGAGAAAATGGCTGTGACTTCAGTGGAACACGGGGAAGAGAATGAAAGGACAGAGGTGAAATTGCGTGTTTGTTCTGGCATGGACGCACTCTTTCTTCCACTGCACCAAGCTGATTCTTGCTGTTGGTTGCTGATTTTGTTTCCCGTTGGTTGATAGTGCCACACAAGTCATGGTACAAGGCTCCCTCAGGGCTGGAGGAGGGACACAGCAACCTTCCAGGCAGGCAGAGCACAGCATGTTACCACTTCAGCATCCACCCACAACTGAGGGCATTCACTTGCTTTCTTACCTGCTTTGGTGCAGACCTCACGGGGTGTCAGGAGGAGCTGGTCTTTGCAAGAAGCTTTTGTTGAGGTTTTAGACCCGTGGTTTGTCATGCTGCAGCACTGATTTGCCCTGCTGCAAGTGCTACTTGGGTGCAGTTGTATTGTATCTCAACAGGTCCTGTTCTGGCTGGTTGCTGGCAGTGCCCTTCCCCAGCAGTGGTGGTGGCTTTTGAGCTGTCCGGCTCTCAGAGACTGGTCATGACAGCCTGTGATTTCAAATCTTATTGGAAATGTAGTGAAAGAACAGCCTGTTTTCTGGGGCAGGTGAGGTCAGGCAGCAAGCACAGCTGATGCTGGCTTCCCATGTGCAAGTTGCAGGGATGCAGAACTTGCCAGACTAGGATGCCAGAAGGGGATTGCACTTGAGTGTTGCTGCCTCTGAGCATCCATTTGGGGTTTTTGTTCATCTGCCTGGCCCCTGGCCCTGTTGTTTCCAGCCTTCAGAGCAGTACTCACTGCTGCCTTGGGGTGCCCGGACAGTGACTTCCCACTGGATGGCTGCTGCAGTGAATCCCCATTTGAGGGAAGCATAGGAGGGAGGTGGGGAGGGCATGATCCCTAGGGATAGGCACGATTTCCTCCTTTACCTGGAGGTGCCTTGGCTGGTGAAGGCCATGAGCTGTCTGCCACAGAGGTGCTAAGGGTGGAGGTGCCCAAGGGCTCCTGCGCACTCTGAAGGTGTTGCACCATGAGTTGCTGCTTCAGCTGACTATTCTCCACACCCTCTTCCAGGCATCAAAGCTGCAGTGCCCGTGGATTATGACCACAGGGGAGCTGTGTTGCATCTGCAAATCTCTGTTGTGCATCAAGGGCACATCTGAACAGGTGAGTGCTGTGCACATGAAAGGATTGCTGTCTTGGTGCTGGGGAAAACTGGTGGGGGGCCATTATGATTCAGGGCTGTCAGGCTCCTCATTTCTACCTTCCCTGACAGGCATCTCATGTTGGAAGAAAACAATTCCAAGCTCTTCTCCTTATCTGTAGGGCCAGAAAGTGTCCTGTGCTGTGGGGGGAAGGGGGAGGAGGTGAACATGAGACCAGGAGCTAGCTGGGGGCCCAGAGGTTGCTGCAGTGTCTTGGAAAGCAAGGCATGAAATGGTCGCCAGAAAGAAAGAGGAATCTGTTCCTATGCACAGGGTTTCATAAAGGAAGGCATGCAAAAGGGATGTAAAATCAAGCCAGGTATGAGAGTTCACAGCTTAGCTTAAAATATTTGTGGTTTGAATGGAAATCAGTGTGTTAGTACTGCCTGAGGTGACTGAGATGTATGTGGCCTTTGATTTGGGAG
Source organism: Passerina amoena (assembly GCA_013401095.1). Lineage (NCBI taxonomy): Eukaryota > Metazoa > Chordata > Aves > Passeriformes > Cardinalidae > Passerina > Passerina amoena. The sequence goes on from WBNP01004899.1 coordinate 29,667, forward strand.
GCTGGGAAAGGCTGAGCCTAAATGCTGCCTTCCCTGCCTGCGTGACCCTGCAGACAGGAGGCACCCTCCTGCCCTTCTCCCAGGAAGCATCTGAATCACCCCAGCCCTGCATCTCCCCCTTTCCTTCCCCTCAGAGCCACTGTGGACCCTGAAGAGCTGGAGAGGACGTTGCAGAGGTTCGGAGGCACACCGTGATGGTGGGAGCCATTCCACGGCAGCCACGCCGCTTCTGGGGGGTGCCTGACTGGCAGGCATCTGCAGCCAGCTGTGCCAAGGACCGCCTGCTGCGGGGCAGGGAGCCTGATCCAGAGACAAGCAGGGGTGAGAACTGTGGGGGCAGCCAGGATGGGCTGCACTGTTGGGGGCTACACAGAGGGGTTGAGGTTGGCAGGGACATCTGGACCAGCACCACCAAGAGCCATTGCCCAGGACTTTGTCCTATCACTTCTGTATATCTCCAAGGATGAGGATTCTGCAACATCTCTAGGTAACTGGTTATAGTGCTTGGTCATGGTTAAACAAAATGGTGTTTTCTGATATTCAGAGGGAACCTCTTATCTAGATATCTAGATGAGATCTCACTGAGCCTTCTGTTCTCCAGGCTGAGCAGTCCCAGGTGTCATAGGATAGATGCTCCCTTCCCTTAATTTTTTTAGTGTCTCAGTTTTGCACTCTCTCAGATGTGGCCTCACCAGTGCTGAGCTGGGAGGATCAGTTTGCTCAACCTGCTGTTAATCCTGTGCCTGGTGCACTGTTGTTTTTCTTTGCTGCAAGGGCATATTGCTGGCTCATGGTCAACATGGCACCCACCAGGACCCCCAAGGCCTTTTTTATTGTGCTGCTTTCCAGCCAGTCAGTCCCCAACATAACTCTGGTGCATGGTTATACCTTTTATCACACCTTTTAAACAGAGTCCCTGGTCTCAAGCACCTTGGCCTGCCATTTTCACATCCACATCCCAGCAGGGTCAAAATAGCATATGCAGGCTCATAGCCTTGATCCACTTGGAGAACAAATTTCCCTATTGCTCACTTGCCCCTAAGCCCTTACTCCACAAGATCAGGCACAGGTGCAAAGACAGGCAGAAGGCAGAGCTGCCAGGCACGGGCAGTTTGTCCTCAGTCTGCTGGTGACTTTTCCTGCATCTCCTCAGCTCTTGCAGCCATTTCAGTATTTTTCATGCCTGAAACAAACTAACATGTGGACAGGATTCTCACAGCTCTCAAACTGGACTGAAAATCAAAAGTGAGGTACCACGCTGCAGAGAGAAGGGCAGACCCTTGGAGCTGGCAGGAGTGGGTGGATGGTGACCCTGGTATCTCCCAGCTGCTGTCTGAGGTGCTGGAGATGCCTGGTCCAAGTTGGCACAGGTTACGGGGATGTTGTACAGGTTTCTGTCCCTGCTGTGGGGCTGGCACCAGCCCTGCCTCATTCAGTGCATGTGGCCAGGGCAGGATGTCTTGGCCAGCACTGGGAGATGTTGCTGCTGTTGCCCAAAGGGGTGATTACAGGCCTGAGCCCCTGGGACTGGTCTGACCTGCCTGACTCCTGTGCTCCACAACAGCACAAGCGTGTCCCTGGCAGAGGGCAGGCCTCTTCCTCCTCACCTGTCCAGACTTGTCCACAGGTGTCTCCTGCCTGTCTGGAGACTTCTCTCCTTACCTGAGCCAGGAAGTGTGTGCTGAACCTGCAGCTGAGTGATGCCTCAGGGTTTCCCAGAAAGACACATCAGCCTCGTTCCTATTCTTGTCCCTGGAGAGGGAGATTCAAGTGGGCTGTGTGAGGAGCCATGTCCCAGTGGGTCCCTTGCAACTGGAAGCCTGGATGAGGATGGAGATTGAGGGCTGATCCTCATCCCTCTGCTCTCTTTTTTTCCAGATGCTGTGCTGCAGAGCACCTCATAGTAGAGGGCTCACACAGAGATCCTGAGTGAGAGGAGGCCCAGCTTCCACCCTCAGTCCTTGCACCCTGACCCGTGGCACTTTACAGTCCCCCTCCTGCTGCTGCATGGGCTCCGCTCGGAGTCCCAGTAAGTGAGGCTCCATGCGGCACATCCACACAGAGACGTCTCTGCCCCCAGAGCGCAGCACGGAGCCCAGCCTGTCCCGGCCCAGGGGGGAGACACCCTTGGAGCCTTCCTCGCAGTGCTGCGCCCATCGCAGCATCCTCATGGGCTACAATGAGACAGAGATCAAGCGCCAGAAGGTTTACCAGGTGTCCATCTTCTCCCATCTCTCCAGCTCCTCTGAGAGCACGGAGCAGCGGGCAGGCACCCGGCCAGCGGTCAAGAGGGGATACCCCGAGCAGCGAACTCTGGAGGGGGGTCGAGATCCCAAACGAACTCACTGGGGTGACAGGGGGGTGGATGGGGGCCCTGGGCAGCCTTCCCTGGATGATGATGATACCTTTGAAGATGGTCTGCTGGTGGAGGAGCTCTCCCTTTGCGGCTCTGCCCAGCACTTCTCCCACAGTGGGCTGCGGGTGGTGGAGCACCGCTGTGAGGGCAGCCCTAGCCACAGCCCCAAGGGCAGCAGAGAGGACAAGTCACAGGATGTCTCCTTCTCCTCCTTCTCCTCCTCCTCTTCCTCCTCCTCCTCCTTCTCCTGGCCCAGGCACATTGCTTGCAGTACTTTGCACATGAGAGACAGTTGCCCTGTCTCATCAGGGGATCAGCCCATAGACTATGGAGAGAATGGGGAGCCGTCAAGTGGCCACAATGTACTTCACCTTGAATTGCACAGTATTGCACAAACAACCCAGTTGGACCCTGGTGGGAAGAAAGAGAAGCCAGGGAGCAGCCTAGCTCACACCAGCAGGGCTAGTGGAGAAGTGGAAGGGCCAGCAATGGCCAATGGGTGCAGGGAGTCCCCAGTTCTGCAGGGAGCGCTCAGCCCCGAGCCCAGCAACCTGAGCTCCCAGGAGATGACACCCTGTGGGAGCAGCCAGCTCAGCAGCACCTGCCCAGCCAAAAGGAAGTTGCTGCCTGCTGGCGAGGTCATGGCCGACTCCTGCTCTGAGGATGAGAGCCTGTCCCCACCAGCAAGGAAGAAGAGGGTCCTGCCATGCCATCCTGTGCCCACAGCCTGCCGCAGCACTGATGCCAAGGGAGCTCCGTTCTGGAATCACCTGCTTCCTGCAGCCAAGGTGAGCATTGCTCCTGGGGGAAAGCAGGGAATGGCCTGGGGATGCTCAGAGCTCAGGACTGTGCTTGTGGGCAGTGTGGTCCACTGTGGCACCATGCCCTGTCCTGTCCCTGAGCTGCAGGGAGCAAGGCAGCAGCTGACAGTCAGCCCTGACACACATGGTCTGTTTTAACCAGCTCTTGACATCTTGCAGCCACTGGATCCTCTGCGTGCAACTGGCTTTTTCTCCTGGAGAGCCTTGATTGGGCAGGAGACAACCTCCCCATGGCAGTGAGAGCTGGACATGTCATGAAGCCACTTTTGGTGTCTGATGGCTTCATGTTAAGCCATGATATACCAGCAAGCTTGGGGGAAGAGGGCTGGGCTCTGCCTGCCTAATGAGGAGGAAGGCAGATGTGTGGGATGGCTTGAACTCCTGGCCATAATGCCCATTAGGGCAAATGACCAGTGGCAGGCAGTGGGACTGGACATGCTTTGACCAAGGAACCCAGTGCTGTGTGCAGAGATGCCACTGGCTTTTCTGCCATTTTGAGGTCCCTGTGGCATGTCCTCAAGGTGCCACAAGCTCTCAGCAATGGGGCAGACATGTGAGGTTTGCAACCTTTCCTAGGAGCTCAGGAGCTGCCTCTGATTCCCCCTTTTGTTACCCTGCCCTTCTTATCAGCCCCCTGCCCTCACCCTGTCCTGCCAGCTGAGGCTGCAGCAGGCTCAGGCCAGACCTGGCACCTTCTTATTTTTCTCTGGGGCATCCCATGGTGTGGGGACCCACAGGAACTGATGTCAGAGCTACCTTGGCTTTTTGCTGCTTGGAGCTGGGACACACCATCCATGGCACACAGCTCCATTGCTGCCTGCCTTTTTCACGACTGTCCGCCAGCCCAGCTGCCCCCAGCACTGTCCTTGCAGAGTGAAGCCCTCCAGCAGCTTCCCTGGGTTTTGCCGCCTGGTCATGCCAGCCAGCTCCATCATCCCTTTGTGTTGTGCTACCCTTTGTGTGGCTTCCAGAAGGGAAAGCCCCTGAAAAAGGGACATCTTTAAAAGGAGGCTGCAATGTGACTGTGGCTTTAACCCCCCACCCCACAGCTGTAGGATCCTAGCTGTGGGTAGGGGTTGCACTGCCTGGTGGCACTGCTGAGGACTTTGCATGAATCACCAGGGGACAGAACTTTTCAGAGGCTGGTCGGCGAGTGTCCTTGTAGGTGTCACCAGTCCCTGGGAGGTGCAAGGGGGTGTCATTGCATAGCTCTGTCTACAGGTGTCTTGTCACTGGGGCTGGTCCTGAGACCCGCTTTCTAAAGAGGGAACAGTGTGTTGTACCCTTGGGTGTCAACACCCTCATTCCCAGCTGAGCCACTTCAGGTTTTGGGCAGCCCCATGTTCCCCCAGACACCCCAGTCCTTGTGCTGCCCTGCTGGCCACTCCTCCAGAGGCTGCTGATGGCTGCCCAAGGACAGGAGCCTGTTCCATCTGCTGGGACCCTCCTCGGAATATGAGGCAGGGCAAAGGACAGTGGCACCTCCCAGGGGTGCATGGGCCCTGGTTGCTGCCCTAACATTGTTCTCCATTTTGTGTCCTCTCCAGAGCTCTTCAGATTGCACTGCGGTCGGGAGGAGGCTGAAGAGTGGGCTGCGTCTCAAATCGTGAGTGTCCTGGCAGCGCTGTGGGATGGGCATGGGGGCTCAGGGTGGGCCTGCCCACCTCAGTGCCCTGCAGCCCCGTGGGAGGTTCACCTTGGGTTGAGTCCTCTGCCCTGCCCTGGCCCATGTATCTCCCCTCCATAAGACCGCAGATCAGGGCAGGGGGCGGTGTTTCTTCTTCCCCTGGGATGTAGGAAAGTGGGTTCAACCTCTAGCAAAGGTATGGGGGACCTGGAAAAGGATCCACATTCCCAGGAACATGAAAAACCCAGGGCTGTGTGCTCTTCAGTCCAACACCAGTCTTCTCTCCTCACTCCAAGGCGACATCTCCGGACCAGCCTCCGGAGGGGCACCAGGTCCCCCACAGTGCCCTGGGCCACCACCACTGTCAGCCATGCTCTGCTGGGCAACTTTGAGGTAATGGTGCCTTTCTGCTGGAGGGAGGTGGGTCCCAGGGACTCCACACAGGGGTAACAATGAATGTGAGAGGCTGCACCTGATGGGAACTGTGGTGTGAGACTGGGCTGATTGTCCCCAAAAGGCCTGGCATGCAGTCAACACCACACAGCCTCACCAGCAGCATGGCTCAGCCAGCAGATCCTCGGATGGAACCTGCTGAGGTAGGGGCTGTGGGGCTGAGCCAAGGCACTCTCACTGCTTCTCCTTGTTAGATGGTGTTATCCCAGCAGTTCAGGGTGGGTCTGTCTCAGAGTGAGATCTCTGGGCACATGAGGGCAAGCAGTCAGCTGGGTGCAGTGAAGATGGGGATGACTTCACCTGGAGCATTGAGGCAGGGGCTAGGGCTGGTGTTTGAGATTCCCTAACGCTTCCCTCCCTCTCAGGAGTCCATCCTGAAGGGGCGCTTTGCACCATCGGGGAGGATCGAGGGTTTCACAGCAGAGATCGGTGCCAGTGGCTCCTACTGTCCCCAGCATGTCACCCTGCCCGTCGACGTCACCTACTTCGACATCTCTGAACACAGCGTGCCCTCGCCTTTCCTGGTACATGGATGTGGGGAGCTGGGGGGGCTGTACCCTGACACCCTAGGGCAGCCCCTCGCTGCAGAGGGTGGTCTTTAACCCAAAAAAGGGAAAGAAGAGGGAACATACACAGGCTCTGCTGCTTCATGGTTGTCATTGTCATCACCTCTTTTGTCACCACCTCTCTGTTTCTTCTCCTGGTTTGGAGAGGGGCTGAGCTGGGGGTCTTCTTGTTGACTTGTGCCAAGTGTTCCCAGCAAGGGAGTCTCAGGCCCATGCTGGTTCCCAGCTGGGCTTTCCCTTGGTTTTCTCCCTCTCTCACATGCTGTTTATTTTGCCCCAGGGAGTGATTGACTTGGAGGCCTTGGGAAAGAAGGGTTACAGTGTCCCCAAAGCTGGAACCATCCAAGTGGTGAGTCATTCCCTGGCCTGCACTGTGGGGATGGGGCTGGTTGGGCTCTGGTTTTCCTGCTTGGGGGGGGTATGCTCCATGATGTTGTTAGGCAGGGTGACAGCTGGAAGTGATGTCTCCTGCAGAGAGGTTTCATGGCCACCAAGACAGCATAGCAGAGGGGAGCACAGGGTACCTAGGGTGCTGTCAAGGAGACAAGGTGATGGGAGAATCAGGGAAGGAAGAGGCGGGTGAGGGTTTTGGCAGGAAAGTGCGTATGTGCAGTGGGAATGGGATGTGATGGAAGAGGAGCACAGGTGTGAAGGTGAGTGGAATGAACTCACCTATGGCACTCAGGGTAAGCCCTCCAGGACTTGTGTGAGGCTTTCTGGATTCTTAGTGCAGCAGCTTCTGCTCCCAGATGCCCCATCTCTGCCCTGCATCCTTCTCAGTCTCACCCCCTACCCCTCTGCCTCCAGACCTTATTTAACCCCAACAAGACTGTGGTGAAGATGTTCTTGGTGACATACGACTTCCAGGACATGCCGGCCAACCACATGACCTTCCTACGCCATCGCATCTTCCTGGTGCCTGTGGGGGAGGAAGAGGGGTCCACAGTGGCCCCCAGTGACCCACTGGGCACCAGCCCACCCCGCAGGGTCCTCTGCTACCTGATGCATCTAAGGTAAAGCATGCCAGGGGGATGAGCACCTGCCCCAAGGTCATCCCTGGGCTCCTTTCTTGTCCCGAGACTGTAGACAGGAGGAGGGACTGGGGAGGAGCAGGGACCAGCTGCTCCTTTGGGGAGGTTGGAGCTGCCATCCTGCCCAAAGGCAGTGGTCTCTGTCCCTCTGAAGGCAACCAGAGGGTGCCCACATTGACCAGGGGCCAAAGTAGTCAAGGGGGTTGTGCCCTCACTGAGGATGCCCTGCCCTTACCTGGGGAGCCTGAGGTCCCTTTGCCCTGCTTGTCTCCATGCAGGTTTCACAGCTCCAAGTCAGGGAAGATCTACCTTCACGACGACATTCGGCTGCTTTTCTCCCGCAAGTCGATCGAGGTGGATTCGGGGATCCCCTACGAACTGAAATCCTTCACAGAGATGCCACGGAACCCCTGCTACTCACCCCGGGCCTGACCTCCTTCACTCCCCGCCCCCCAGGGCCACTGGGGAGCCTCCAGCCCAGCACTTTGGGGAGAGAAGAGTACAGGGCCAGCAAGCACTGCTTTGAGATATCACCCACCCTCCCGACCAGCACGGACACCACGCTCTGCAGCAGGGCTGGGATCACCCAGGGCGCTTCACCAAGAGGGGCAGGGGCTGAGGAGCAGCCCTGGCACTCCAGGGACATGCCCAAGCCTTCTGCTGGCACTGCTCCCAGCTTGGAGACTTGGCTGTTGGCTGAGGTGGGTGGGTGTGAAGTGAAGAGATGGACTGGAGCTGTGAGAGAGACCACCCACACTGGTCTCAGGTCTGGGAGCAGAAAGTGTGGAAGAGTTTGTATTTATTAGTATTTATTGTTGCTGGGAGCGCAGAGAAGGCTCATGCAGAGGATCAGAGGTGCTCTGCTTGTTCTTCCCCTCAGCCCTGCCTGCACCAGGCTGCCTGTGTTCGGGCAGGGCTGTGGGGACTGTGAGGGTGACTAGGGACAGGGAAGCCTCAGCCGATGGAAGGGAGAGTGACCCAGTGCTTACACGGGGTGCAGCTCCCAGATCAGAGGTGTATTAAAAGCCCGCTGACAGGCTGAGCCTCGCTGGCACCAGCTTTGCAGGGCCAGCCCAACTCCAAGCAGCTTGGGGAGGCCTATCTGCTTATCTTCTGAGTCTTTTAGGGTAAGCCAGACCCCAAGAGACCTATGGTTGTCAAGGGAGTGGCCACTGCCAGGTTCCTGAAGGTAAGAGACACAGCTGCCACGTGGATGGGGACCTGGAGGTCTTTGCAGGAATATGGGGATAGCCCTCTGGGCAAGAGCCTCCAGAGCACGTGAGCTGTGAATCTGAGAAGATTGCCAAAAAAAAAAAAAAAAAAAAAAAAAGGAACTTTGCACTGTCTGTGGATGTGGAGTGAATCCCATGCAGGAGACAGCTTTGGGCAGGGTCTGCCGGCAGGGTGATCAGGAGCTGGAGGATGGTCAGGAGCCCCAGCTTAGAAAAATGGGGAAACGGGGAAGCAACAGAGGAAATCAAACTCTGGGCTAGTTCCTCAGGAGCAGGACTGGGAGAATCCAGACTGGAGCAGTCAGAGGGACACACAAGCTTGCACATTCCCTGTCTGTATCACCTCTCTGCCCTCTGAGGGTCTCAGCAAGGCTCCCTTGCCAGCCCAGACTGTGGGGATCTTCAGCCCCTCCGTCAGCGAGAACAAGAGGGGGACAGGCCTGACCCCATCAGCTCCCAGCGCTGGTGCTGAGACCCGAGCGCGGGGGCTCAGTGTGAGGACGGGCCGGGACTGGGGCCGTGGGGGTGAGGTCTTGCCCTGCCCTGCCCTGCCCTGCCCGGCTGCACTGCGGTCAGGAAGCCTGACCCTGCCCATATACTCACACTGGAGGCCTGAACCCCCCGGCCTGAACCGGGGCCCTGGATGCCCCAAGCCGTGGATCTGAGCCCCCC
>WBNP01004902.1:9363-57456 GCA_013401095.1 Passerina amoena
AGTACAACAGGAATCACACACACACACATCCCCGGTACAACAGGAATCACACACACACACACACAGTACAACAGGAATCACACACACACACACCCCGGTACAACAGGAATCACACACACACAGAGCACAAAAATTATTACACACACCCAATGCAACAGGTATTACACACACCCCCAGTACACCAGGAATTTCACACACCCAATACAACAGATATTACACACACACACACCTCCAATACAACAGGTATTACACACACACACCTCCCATACAACAGGTATTACACACACACACCTCCCATACAACAGGTACTACACACATACCCAGTACACCAGGAATTACACACACCCCCCAGTTATTTTGTGGGTATCTGCCCCGTTTGGACTCAGACACAGCCATGTACAGAGGCACACACACAATCCCACATTTCTAATGGATTTATCCCTGGATATTCCCTCCCAGGGACACCTGGCTGTTGTTTGGTCCCCAGGCAGGACTGTAATAAGAACAAGCAATGCCAAACACAGAGCCTCTGGAGCTGGGGCAGGGCGTGGAGGTGCCCAGGATGTCACTGAGCCAGCACAGGGCATGCAGAGGGACATTGTGACAATACAAACTGGTATTTGTGTACACCTGGACAACAGGTCCAGGAGTCTGGACCTATCCAGACACCCTTAGGGATGTACCTGCTCCAGCTGGAACCTCATCCATCAGCCAGTGTCTGCAGGGGTTTGTTTACCTGCTGTGGTGAATTTATCCATATTGACTCTGAGATGCTCCTGTTCCAGCATGGCCACCTCTAGGAGCCACAGGCTCCTAGAATGAACCTGCTCCATGAAGGAATCTGCTCCAGCATGCATTTACTCACAGCCCCTGCAGGAATGAACCTGCTCCAATATGGGTCTTACCCTGCTGTGCCATGAGTTTATCCATGGCCTCATGCACAGCTGCTGATACCTCAAGGTGTTCCTGCTCTGGGATCTCTCCTTGGGCCCCAATCCCTTTGGAGCTGCAGACACTTGGAGATGTTCCTGCTGGAGGTGGAAGCCCAGCAGCACCACCCACTCACAGCCCAGCTGGGATGGGGGAGACAATCAGAAGGGCAAAAGGGAAAAAAACTCATGGGTTGATATGAAGGCAGTTCAACAGGTAAAGCAAAAGCCACAAGGAATTCATTCTGTGTTTTCCACGGGCAGGAGGGTGTTCAGCCATTCCCAAGAATGTGGGGTTCCATTCTATTCCATCCTCCTTGGGAGGCTGGGATCAGCTGTCCTGGCTCTGTCCCCTCCCAATTTCTTGTGTAGCCCCTGTCTGCTCACTGGTGGGGCAGGTGAGGAGCAGAAAAGGCCTTGGCACACCAGAAAAGCTGGACTGGCAGGAAAATCCAGCCTCCTGTGGGATCTTGTGCTCCATGCACTGGAGGTTCTCTGCCTCCAGATGCACACAGGCAACAAGGCTGATTTTTAACAGAGATGCAAAGTCTGGATCCCCCTGGATGGGACAGCTGTGTACAAGATGAACTTTGGGATTGTCAGGGAAGAGAATAAACAGCACCCATGGGAAGAGGGAAAAATCTTGGGCAGAAAGAGGAGCAGGAACAAGACACCCAAGAAGTAACAGAGCTCAGAAGAAGAGGGAGAAGAGGATGGTGCTCCACCTCACAGAACACAGGAGCTGCTGAAGGATGTTCACCTCCTCCAGCTGACCATGCCCACCCTTCACACAACCTTTACTAACTTGGGCAATACTGCAATCTCAAGGCAAAGAGCTGGAGGCAAACTCTGTATTTTCAGGATGCCTGATCTTCCATTTCACCTGCAGGAATTTCTCAGGAGTTCCAGAGGCAGATTTTGAAAATCTCAATAGCTGAAGCCGTGTATGGTTTCCAACAAGCCTAAAGGTACATACAGCTGAGTGGCACCATTTGCATCACATTTGCTTTATCTACACCTTCCTGAAGTGCTTGGCCACTGCCCTGATGTGCTGCTGGCAGTCCCAGGGCCATTGATTTCCTCTATTCACCAGAAATATCACCCACCAAGAAGGTTATTTTCCTCATTTAGCCTGTGGACTCCAAGAGCAGTAATGAATTCCCCTCAGCCACCGGATCTGTGCACACAAATGACATCAAATAGGCAGTTTAAATCCTAACAAGCACTGACACATCCCAGGGACCCACTTCCACTGGGGGCAGGGAACGCTGGCTCTGCATTTCCATCACTCCCATGTTATTTACTCTTGAATCTCAATGATACTCTGTGGTCACAGAAACCAACAGCATTTCCACATTTGCATTTGAAGGGACCTTAAAAATGACCTTGTTCATGGGCAGTGACACCTTCCACTAGACCAGGATGCCTTCCCACAGTCCTGCTGGGTCTGTACAAAATTGCCTCCTGTCCACTGATATTAAAGCCTGTTTTCCCTCCTAATAAAAGTGTATTTGTATGAATGCAATACTCCCCTGCATGTGCTAAAGACATGAGTACACATACATATCATTATACATATATTTCTATTCACATCCAACACAAAGTATGTGTGTGCTTACAAGACTGTAATTCAAATTTTCCATCAACCCAGGCAGCTCCATTATGATTTCTCCTCTTTGCTCACATCACCCAGTGTGAACAAAAGTGAACAAAACAAACCTGGCCTGAGCTGTTTCTAAATCCCAGTCAAGCCCAAGTCACAGAGCTGCAAAGTGCAGCTTTCCTGACACAGCTGGGGTGTTTCACAAGAAACACCTCCAATAAACGTGCTCACAAACCAAATCAAAGAAGGGAATTTGAGGAAGGAAGCACTGCTCCAGGCAGGAATCGTTGCAGCCTGACAAGGAGCTTTTTTTCACTGATACCTTACTTCAAGTTTGCTCCTAATGAACAAGCCCCAAACCCAGCCCAACGACCCCAGACTTCAGAAAGTCTGACAGCCCATTTTCGGCTTGGAAAGCAGGCACTGCTGTTGAAGTTTGGCTCTCCCTGCTCAGGCTCTGGTTTCCAAGGAAACCAGTGGCTGCAAGAGCCTTGCAAAACGCCGGTCCTGTGCTCCTGCTCGGAGCAGGCTGTGCTGGAGCTTCCCCTGACACCAGCCCTGCCAGGAGGGGCTTGAGCAGCGTTTCCAGAGCACCTGGATGCAATTCCAGGCGTTCAGGATGTCAGGATACACAGAACATACCTGACTGACTGCACACTTCGACCAAACCACTTTCTGTAGCTGCTGAGAGGAGAAAGGTATCAATGTCATGGTTCAGGCTCCAACGTAGCAACAAATACTTTTGTTTTTTCCTGTTCCCTCTGCCCTTCAAAACAACGACAAGCTACACAAAACACGAACGTCAGGCACTCCTCTGCCTGCACGTACCTGCTGGAAACGGCAGAGCAGCAGATGAAAAACATTTACAGAAATATTTAGACTTTATCCTGATGCAAAGGCAAAGATTTAAAATCCAAAAGCAAAGACCAGCAGCACGGGCAGCAAGGACTATCACTGATGGCAGCGAGTGGCTTTTAATCCATCTCCAGCTCAGCTTTCCTGAACCCCTTCCCTCAGGAAGATGTTTGTATTCAGTAGCTCTTATCATCCTACAGCATCAAGCTCGAGCAGGATAACCACAGAAACTGATATGTAACAATTCACTGTATCCTTTTTAACTCTCCAAAGAAACAAATTTTCCCCTTGACTCCTATTTTCCATCAAGTTCAGGACTCACGGTGTCCGCTCTCCTTCCAGAGGCAGCTGGCCAGGCTAAATTCCATGCTATGTCCATTTCTGTTCAGTTTCACAACTCTGACCCAGCTTTTTTTATTATTATTGGTAATTTCAGAAACATAAGACACATCCTGTGTTTAGGAACATGGGATGCTGAAGTTCAGGAATGCTTTCACAGAGTCTGGAGAGAAGGAATTCGTGTCCGTGGCCTGGGGACCTCATTTTGTGTTGAAGCACTTTAAAACTCTCCACCTACAGCATTCATGAATGTAACACAGCTCAAACAAGTATAAGTAATTATTCCAGTAGTACAGATAAAAGGGGGAAAAAAAAAGTTAATTCTGCAGAAAATGAAATTATGGAGCTGTAGTACAATTTAAAAAAGAGTCTCTATGTTAATTACCAGCTGTTAGTGTGCTCGGAGCTACTGTACTTGCTGAACAGTGTTGTTTTGCATATAACCACCACGAAAATGTCATTGTAGTTTCTAAAAAGAGCTCCTTTGCTTTAAAACACAGTTTACTGACACCACACTGCTAAAATTAATCTCCAAAAGCAGCAGAAAAACCCAGGGAAGTCTGTGTTGCTTGTTGAACAGAACTAAGAATAAGTGACATTGCAGCGATGTTTTACCTTGCAATTAAACTCATCTCCGCAAGAACCAGACAGAAGATGACAAAACAACTACGTGGCTTTAACAGCTTTATTGGGAGATTTGTTTTTTACCTTCCTTTGAGTCAAGCCCCTCTGGAGCTTACACTCAGCACAGACATCACCAGCCTGAACAAACGTGTTGAGAGATGACCCAAAACACTGCTTCGACAGAGAGAAATCATAGTTCTGTGCCTAACAGCCTAACACCACACAGCCACCCCTTACTACTGTGAGTAACCCAAACCTCAGAGGGTTGTAATGTATTACACAAGGAGCTGAGCTGTCACAGTGTCCCCTTGTCACTTCCCAAGGCATTAAAGCGTGAGTCACACGAGTGCACAGAGGGGAGCCCCATCAGTGCCACCACAGCCGAGCCAGACCTGTCACAACACGGGGAAAGCACGCTCGGGTGCCCGCTCCAGCACAGCCCTTCCTGTGCTCACAGCTCAGCCAGGGAGAGCTTCACCCCTCACACACAGCACCAGGATCCTCCCCAACCTGTGCCATAAAATCCTGACCCTTCAAACGCACTGAAAAACCCCACTGACATTAATGGATTTTTGTCCATTGAACAGCTTAAACCACGTTCGGATGGATTGCACATCAAAGCAACCACAGCATTTAACAGCTCCCACAACAAATGATAAATGCAGTTCAATTAATTGCTCGCTGGACACGTCACAGTGGATTGACACCAAAATAAAAAATAAAGGTTGCACCACTACATCCATCTCTGCTGGCTGCTTGGGACAAGATGCTTCACCAGAAAGTGACAGGACTCAATTGGCCACCACCATCCCAGCTCCTGCCCCACATTCCAGCAAACCATCACTGCAGGAGCATGCCTCACTTCCTCCCCCACCACCTCCACCACCAGTTCCCAGTGGTTTCATCATGGACCAACCACCCCCCAAATTCCTGTAGTGAAGGGAGAAGGGTTTGGGTCGTTTCAGGGGTTTTTAGATGAAACTGCAGCATACTGATAAACACCAGAAGAGCATTCTGTGCCAACATCCTAAATACAAAGTGCTTTTCAAGTATTTCTGGGGATTTTATGACTATTATGATCATTTTAAATACGCCTCTAGCCCCCAGAGGATGTGCACATTCACCTTCAAAGAACCAATCTGGCCGTTGCAGGGATTTTGTTAAACCTCTTGTATGGATGTTGTACTTTCCCTAAGGCTATGCAACCAAGTATTTTATGTTTCTTAAACCAGACCTCTTAAATACAACTCACAGGCTGCTCCTCCCCTCACAAACGAGTCTCTGGGATTTTGGCAGATTCCCCAAAAGTCTGCTAACTCACCAAACCAAGTTATTTTTCCTTTTACTCAATATTTCTTACAAATGACACAGCACTTTGCTGCTGTCTCTGTTAACAGCAGAGCTTGTACCACCTCAGCCAAGAGATCAGGCCCTTCACACTCACGAGCTCCGTGCTTTATTCTGTGCTCTACTTCTAAGTTTCTTTTTTTTCTCCCTTCTGGAAAAGAAAACACACTGATTACACAGCCTTCCAAAAAGGCAAACAGCTGTTGCAGATCCCTGAACAAAGCAGCCTGTTAAAATTAAAGTCCTGGGTATTTTCCCATGGCAAGGAGGAGGCAGGGGAAGGGAAGAGTTGCAGCTTTGCTGGTTGAAAAGGCTTCTCTCTGCTTGGCCGCTCTGTAGAGTTTAAAGTGCAAAAGCAGTTGGTACAAACTCGGTCTCCCAGTATTCCCTCGGTGCTGACAGGCTGTTAGCAGCCAGGATATACCCTGCAAGAGGTCAAAGGTGTGGAAAAACAAACACGAGCAGCAATTTGGGAAGATGAAGAGGAGAGAACGATCTGTCACGGCATTTTTTTCTGCCACAGAAAACCAGCCAGCTTCCTGCCCTCGTACTCGGTCACTTCTGGCAAGTTATGGCCTTTGAGAGGGGGAGGGAAGAAAAAAGCCACTTATTTTAAATAACTGGCCTCTTGAACAAGGAGATGGACAAAGATGCTAATGCCCAATTCCTCTCACTCATAACTCACAAGAAAATGGCTGAATGGCTGGAAGTGTCCCTCCATGGATTTCAGCTCCTCAAGTTAGCCCACAAAGTCCTGTTTCACTTTTAAAGACATTGTAGAGGCAAAACAAGCCCAAGCCTCCCACAGCAATTCCAACTACTACAGCTCTGAAAAAGCAATTTTATTTCACCATATGCATCCTTAATTGGGAGGAGTGTGTAAGGGAAGATCCTGGAGATTTAACAGTATTTGTCCACACAGGGCAATTAAATTTACTTTCACACTTTGAAAGCCATTCATAGAACCCCAGAATGGTTTGGGTTGGAAGAGACCTTTAAGCCCATCCAGTTCCACCTCCTTCCACTGTCCCAGGCTGCTCCAAGCCCCAAAGTCCAGCCTGGCCTTGGGCACTGCCAGGGATGCAGGGGCAGCCACAGCTGCTCTGGGCACCCTGTGCCAGGGCCTGCCCACCCAGAGGCTACTTTAGAATAATCTTGGTTGGAAAACCCCTCTAAAATCATCAAGTCCAACCATTCTCCCAGCACTGCCAAGGCCACCACTAACCAACATCCCCAAGTGCCACATCCACCTGCCTCTTGAACACTTCCTGGTGGCTTGACAAAACCAAAGGTTGGGTGCCATCACCTCGAGAGTCACTGAGGTTCAGCATGAACAGGGGAAAAAACCCCAATTTTTGCAGATTTTGTTATTTCCAGGTCCTCACCCTCACCATGAGTTATCTTGGCCACTGGGCTCTTAGGGCAGACACAGAGCTCTCAACTCCTCCCAGAGCCAAGGACGCTCCTGAAATCATTAGCAAGGATCTTTTCCTGTAACCACAGAAAAGTCTAGGTTGGAAGGGACCCTAAAACTTCTCTCATTCCAGCCTCCTGCCTTGGGCATGGACACCATCCACTATCCCAGGCTGCTCCAAACCCCACCTGAGCGATCACAACCTGCAGCCACAGGTTGACTCCAATATTGTAAATAATATTCGGAGTATTGGCCACGGATGATCAACACAAAACAACCCCCCAGAGGAGTTGGGCATTACACCCCACACCGGACTGCAGGGCTGCATTTACACAAGGAGCGATTAAAATCCCAGCTGGAAAAACGCTCATACAAGGCTTTTCCTACACATTCCACTGGCTACGGACTCGCCCTGCTGGAACCTGTGGCGCTTCCCGGAGTTCTGGGAGCTCCATTTGCGCTTCAGGAGCGCCGAGGGGCAGCGACACTGACAAGGAAAGCGACACGTGTGGGGCTTTGCATTCCCAGCGGAGATGAACACCGCGGGATGCTCGGATGTTCACCACACAGCCCGGGGATTTCACAGCCACCCTCGTCCCCCCAGCCCCACTTTTTGGGGTGTTATATTCGTTTTGGGCGCTGGAGGGGAGGCATTTCACGCGCCACCGCCGTTCCTCCCCTGACATCCCTTCAGAACGGCCTTAAAAGGGCAAAATATCTGTGGCGGTGGGAATGGGGGGCGGGAACAGGAATGTGGGAATGGGAGCGGGAATGGGAAGCGGCGGGGCGGCAGGAGGAGCACACGCGGCCCGGCCCGGCCCGGCGGGGTCCCGCCATGGCGGCCGCCCTGAGGGCGGGCAGTTGCCTGGAGACGGCGGGGGCCGCCATGGCGGCGGGAAAGGGCTGAGGCTGCGCGGGGAGCGGGGCCAGCCCCGCCACGGTCCCTCAGGGGACACAGAGTCCCCGTGCCCGGCGTCCCGCCATCCCTGCCCGGGAACCATCCCTGTGCCCCGGGCACCGTCCGCTCCGTCCCCGCATCCCGGAGCCCAGCCGGCGCACACGCTCCCCACTACCGGGATGGCTCCGGGGATCCGCCAGCGCTCCCGGTTATTATCCCGAGGAATTCCTCACACGAGGAAGATGCCGGCCGCGGAGGGGAAGCGGGTTTGCCCATCGACGGGAAGGTTGCGCTCCGGCCCCGCACACGGAGCCCGGCGCGGCGAGCATCCGCTCATCACCTCTTCCCTTCTCCTTTTTTATCCCTTGAGGAGCGCTGAAGCAAAGGCACTGCGATGTAGCGGCCAGGAGAAGGCACCGAGCGAGGGAGGGCTCCGCTTCCCCATTAAGGCGCTCTAATTTCCCTAATCTGCGGCAGGTGTGAAACCGGGGCAGCGCATCCCCCGGCGCGCCGGCACCTGAGGATCCCCGCAACTTTCCCAGCCCCCCGCACACCTCCGGCGCACCAGGACACTGCAACAAGCTCCCGCTTCTGCCGAACCCCCCTCCCCAGAACACCAGCATCCCGCCGGGCTCCAAGCTTCCCAGATGGGAACGTCTCCCTGCGGGGTCCCGCAGCGATAAAGCCTCCATGCCCAGGACACGGTCCGGTCCCCCCCGCCGCCCCCGTCCCCCGGAGGGATGTGGCGGCCGGGACGGGCTGTCCGCGACCCGGGCGTCCCGCTCTGCCGGCACCTCGGCGCTCACTCCTGCCGCTCTTCCCCCCCCCCCTCCAGCGCTCGCAACTTTCCCACCCCGCGGGGCCGCCCGGGGAGGATGCGGGATGCGGGAATGCCGCGCTCCGCTCCCTGCCCGGCGGATGGAGCGGGATGGGGGAGAGAGGGGAGGCTGAGCGGCGGGGTGACCCCCTGCTTACTGCGGGCTCTTGGGGTAGAAGGGGAGGGTGACGTGGCTGAGATCCTGGATGTCGAAAGCGGTGGGCTCGGCCGAGATCGCCTGGCGCTTGGTCCGCTGCTCGCCCTGCAAGGTGCCGGCGCTTTGCTGCTGCGCCTGCTGCGTGGCGGGCCGGATCACCGAGCGGTACTTGTCCAGCTCGTTCTGCAGCTTCTGGATCAGTTCGTCCTTCTGGTCCAACTCCAGCTCCAGCTCGTCGATGAGCGCATCCCGCTGCCGCAGCTCCTCGATCTTCTCCTGCAGCGCGTACTGTAAATCCCGCAAAGTGCCCATGGTCCTGCCGCCGCGCTCGCCCCTCGCCGCTCCGGGCAACTTTCCCCCGCCGGGGCCGCCTCCCCTCGCTCGGGCCACCCCGGCCCCCGCCGCCCCCCTGGGCTCGGCCCGGCCCCGCGGGGCCGCCGCAGCCGGACCCCCCGGCACGGCGCTCCGGAGCCGGGGTGTTGTCAGGGGCGATGTGGATCCGCCTGCGTCAGGCCGGGCTGCCGAGGGAGCCGAGACACACGCACACAGACACACACACACACACCCGCGGCGGCGAGCGGCGAGGGAGGGGAGGCGGGAGGGAGGCAGGGGCGGCGGGGAGGATGCACATGCTCGCCCCGCTCCCTCCCGCCGGCCCCGCCGCGCCCCGCGCCGCCCACGCCCCGCGGGCTGCCGAGCGGGGAGGGAGGGAGAGAAGGAGGGGACCGGCCGGGAGCAGCGAGCGGTGCCTGCCCTGCCGGCCTTGTGCCGCGCTCCGAGCCGCGCACACCTCCCGTGCCGCTCCCCTCCCTCCCCCTGCTCCGCTTCTCCTTAAAGAACTTGTCCCCCCTTTACTTTGCTTTTTAAGAGCCGGGTTCTGTTGTTTTCTCACAAGCCAGCGTCTGCCATGGCTCCTCCTCAAGCCTCAGCAAGCTCCGGGCTCCAAAAACCCAGATTTTCACGGGAATATCGGTCAAGTCTGTCTGCGCTGGAAAAGCCTGGAGGCAGGGCATCTGGCTTTCAGAGCACTGGGAAAAAAACCACGCTTAACTTAAAATCTGGGAGATTTTCTGCCTGGCCCACATACCCATGCGAAAGCCCAAGTTTCTGCCATACCAAACTGATCAGATTCCCCGGAGTGCAGGGTTTTCCTTCGCGCACTCAAGTTTCCTGTGTGGCTCTACCTCTGCCATATAGCCCACGGGGCTGCAGCACAGAAAGAACAAAATCAAACAAATGAGCCACAGTGGCCAAGTCCTCGGTGCCAAACGATTCTGGGTTCTTCCATTTGCCAGGTGCTGAAAGGCCAGCGAGGCTCACCCTGAGAGCACAGCCCCAGCCTTGGCTCTCTGAGGAACAAACAGGGGGCTCTGAGCTGTTTGGGGGGCTCCTGATCAAATCATCCAGCCTGGAGGAGCCAGTGATGAAAGCCTCAGAGTGTAAGAACCTCACCAAAGCTTCTGCAGCACTGGGGCACTGGCACAGTTTCATGCTCAGAGGTTTCCAGCAGCTGTTTCTGTTCCTTCAGCAGCTGTTTCTGTTCCCTCTTGGGGAGTTGGATTTGAGGAGGAAGAGGAGGATGCAGCCCTGAGTGTATTTCTTGTGTTTCTGTCTAGACTTCCCATGCCAGGCATGAGCTGGGAGTGCCAGACATCAGCCCCATCAGCTTATGGGGCTGAGCTCCTTTGGTCTTGCCCTTTTTTTCCCACCCTGTTACACACTGGCTCCAGCTTTCAACCTGCAGCTGGTCTTTAAAAAATAAAGTTATACAAGAGAACAGATGAGGAATTAGAACTGCTCCCTGCTCCACACTGTTGCTGGAAAGGGCCTGGCCTCTGCTCACAGACATGAGGCTTTGCAGGGTTTTCATGCATTTGATCCTGCATTTTTTGAGATGCACATGGAAAGGGGGAAAAGATTTGGGTTATGCAAAACTCTTCAGTTTTCAGACTCCTTGATACATTTATGCCAGGCACAAAGCAAAGTTCCCCCAGTTGTTTCCACAGGTTTAAGTCCAGACAGCATTTTTTACTGTCTATTCCCCCTATTTCCATCTCACATAACTCACTGGGAACAAAAGTACCAGATATCTGCTGAACATTTCCATTTTAAAGACAACAGGCATTAAACAGATGCATTCCTGCTGCCTACAAACTGGGAATCAGTGATAAATAAAATATTTTAACAGCATTCAGCCAACACGCCGTAAGTTTTATTGCTTTTCTCCCTGCAGAAGTGAAATCTGCAGGAGGGAGAGGTGATACAGTTACCTGAAGCCCACCAGGCTTCAAAAGAATCACAGCTCTGGGGAAAGCTGGTGCATAATTTCTCAGTGACAAGCAGTAAAATAATATGTGAGGGGGCACAGCCTGGGACTGAGACAACAATGCCCCAGAACAGAAAGGATCCACAGAAAACCATGAGAAATTATGGCACATAAAGCTGTCAAGGAATTTAGCTGAGTGTACCTAAAATATATATTTATCTCCAGGTAGGAAGCAGATTTTCATTAGACCCTTGGGAGTCTCAAGAGAGATTTTTATGGTCCAGGTTTAGATTTGGGACCATAACCAGCAGCTGTCAAGCCCCAAGGCCAGTGTTTAAAAATGAGGCCAAAGCAGCCCAAAGGGCTCCACAAGCCAACAGCAGAGCTCTGCCATGGGGAGACAGCCTGCAATTGCCTATTCCTGGCTCTTCCCTGCTCTCCCAAAGAAACCAGAGCACAGAAACCACGAGGGCAGCACAGACCCTGCTGTGTGATCTCAGGGTACCACCCCACTCCAATAAAATCAAATCCTATGGTCCCATTCCTTTTGATTTAAAGCGCCCAATAAAACAAATAAATAAATAAATGGATCTCAGGCTCAACAGAGCAGCTGCTTTGTCTGCTTGATCCAGGGAATGGAAAGAAACAGCTTTAGGGAGAAGAATGGCAGGAATGCACCAACTGGCTTGGTGTTGGGTGAGGCTGCTCACAGCTGAAGGAAACCTTCAGCTATGAACTTCCCAGAGCCTTTCCCTGCTCCCTGCACTGCCAGAGCGTGCCTGGATGTCGAGTGGGAAGCCCAAAAAAAGAGCATCTGCAGAGCACGGCACAGCAGGGCTGGCTGGTGGGAATCACACAGAGCAGGGATGGTTCTCCTCTCTGCTGCACACACAGTGTTTCCTCTCTGCACAGCTCCAGGGCTTCGATACCTTCTGCTTCTGAACCTTTTCAGGGATCATCTGTCACCAAAGGCACCCACTCAGCTGCCATTTTTCAAGCTGAGCACTGCCTATCCTGCAAACACCTCCCTGGATTCCCAAGGCAAGGCTCAGGGAGCTGGCACGATCCCTGACAGGAAAATGTCACCTTGCTCCAGCCAGCCAGGACAGCAGGGACAGAGAGGCTGGACATGCACCATTGACCACATCCATAAACATCTTCCTCCTCCTGCATGTGGTGTTTGCTCCCTGCCTAATCCACTCCACTCTTTACCCATAAGATCCGCAGGAGCAGCTCAGCCCGTGGCAGAAAGTTGAACCAGCTGGATTTTGTGCTGGATTATCCTGCTGGTGGGAAGGTCTGGGACCTGCAGGGCTCTACACGACCAAATTCCTGCCCTACCCTGCACAGTCACAGCAACACCTTTATGATGAGAAGGAGCCACAAAAAGACAGGAAAATTTCGAGGGAGGCAGCACAGCAGCTGAACCCTTGCAAAAAGCACCTCGAGGTGTGGTCACACCTGAGACTCCCCACATCTCATCCATGGGATGCCTCCTGCTATTCCACCACGTCCCCAAAATCCACGGCAGTCCCCAAGGCAGAGCAAGGAGTGCCACCTACTGAAACACAGGCACACCCAGCTCCTCCCTAAGGCACATCTGGCCATTCCCACTGCCCCAAAACGCCTCTGGCAGCTCCTTCTGGGGCCACAGGGCCCTACAGATTTATGGGGGGCACCTGGGAACTAATTCAGCCCCCAGGGATGGGGATGAAGCTGAAATTACTCTGGCAGAGCAGCCTTGCCAAGACCAAGGAGCAGGAACTGAACATCTGGGGAGTGCTTCAGCCTCTTTTCTCTAGGAAAACAAAACCTATTTTCTCATGACACTGGATGTTCCTCCTCCCTATTTTGGTCCTTTCCAGAGCTTGTAAAACAAAACTGAGAGCCATTTGTTCCTCCCCACAAGGGGATGGAGATGTCCAGCTCTGAGCACTGTCATTCAAACCCCACTGATTCCTGCATGCTGGAAGTCAAACCAACACCCGAACTGGATTATCCTCATGACTTTCCTTGGGGCATCAGCTCTTTCCATGCTCAGTAAGAAACATGGAGAAGTGTGAAGAGCATGCAGCCATTCCAGGAAATCCTCTCAGGATGAATCTGGGGCAGAGTGCATGAGAAGGAAAAGAAAAATACCACAAGGCTTATTAATGGAACAAAAAATTGCTGGCTGCAGAAGAAGCCGAAGGAAAAAATAACAATGTGCTGTTCTGCAGTTGTAATGCATTTAGCTTTTATATCACATTAGGGACACACAGAACACCAAAATGAATGTTTGTGCCATGCAAAGCCCAAGGAGGAGATATTGGGAGCATGGAATAGCAGAGGATTCTCCAGGAACACAGTGGTTTCAAGCACATGTCTCATCACATTGAAGATTTAAATTCTCCTGTGTGGGCTCTTTGTCTGGAAGGAGGAGATGGGTGGCACAAAGCACCTCCTGTGAGTACAAGGTGAGAGATCTCCCTCCCCTCGTTGTTTTTGCAGGCTGGAGCAAGGCCTGGGCCGTGCTTCCTGCTGGGTGGGCTGCAGAGCTGAAACAACACCAGTATCACTCATCTCATTACCAGTTCTACAGCAAAATGGCACCAGAAAATTATTCTCCCAAGCCACGAGTTCAACAAGCCCTTCAAAGCTTCTTCCTTCCATCAGAGCAGCCAAAACTATCCCTCTGAGTTCTTCTCTCCCTATTGCCACCACCTCTGGCCACACATCTACAGAAACCTCTGCCCTGCAAAAGCAGGAAGACTTTCTCCTATGACCACACAGGAAATTGGATTTTCAGCAGCTCAGCCCTCCAGCTGGGTGCACATGGCGGCTGTGTGTCCCCACAGGGTTAAGGGAATGCTGTGGGATTCCAGGGAGCATTTCTCACATCCTCAGCCTGAATGACTTCCTTGGGGCCAGGCTCTCTCCAGGGAGGACCACACACATGACCCCAACCCCTCCTGCAGGAAGCAGTGCCACAATCCTGATCCCTCCTCTCCAGACACCCCTCAAGGGACTGGTTCATTTTTCCCACCTCCCAGGAAAGGCTGGACTGCCCAGCAAGATCACACACAGGCAGAGCTTAAACACTCCTTCCTCTGGGCTGAATTAAGCCAGAAACCAGTTCTAAACGATTCAGCTGCCTTAAGAAGTCTCTTTAGGCTCGGCTTAAGCAGAAATTTCTTCTGCAAGCTGCCAAAATAAGCACTCGGTGCTCTTTGCAGTTACCACAATCAGACACTGCCCATGGCCTGCTTCTCCCAGCAGTCCCAGGGCACTGCCTATGTAGAGCAAAAAGCAGCATTTAGACGAGGCAGGCCCTGGAAATGCAGTTTTCCATTTGCTTTCAGCCATAAGCAACCAGCAAATGAACCCAGGGACCAATTAAATGAAATGCAGGGCAGCAGATTTAGTCGTGGAGCCACAGGATCCAGGATGCAACGGAGGTGAAGTCTGTAAAAAACATCAACTCAGTTGATGTTGCTGGGAAAACAGGTTCATCCTGCTCCCACACACATCTCTGCTGGACTGGGGGAAGCTGGAACAGTTGAAGGAAGGTGGGAGCCATGTGCTGGGTCTGGTTTCCACAGGGATAGCCAGGCCAGCTTCCTTCTACCTCTCATCAGCCAGAGCTGACTGCTGGGGACAGCCTGTGCTCAGTGACCCTGCGACATTCACTGTCCCCCCCCCACATTCCTCCTTGGATTGCATCACCTTCTCCATGTGAAATCACCACTGGGCTTCTCTTTATCTGGGACTCCAATGAGCAACAGCCACTCCCAGGGCACCCGTGGAATCACAGAAGTGTTTGGGTTCAAAGGGACCTTAAATCTCAGCTCATTTTACCCCTGCCATGGCAGGGACACCTTCCACTGTCCCAGGCTGCTCCAAGCCCCAAAGTCCAGCCTGGCTTTGGGCACTGCCAGGGATGCAGGGGCAGCCCCAGCTGCTCTGGGCACCCTGTCCAAGTATCCCATCCCTCCCTGCCCTCTGGCACTGGGAAGCCATTCCCTGTGCCCTGTCCCTCCATCCCTTGTCCAGAGCCTCTCTCCAGGTTTCCTGTAGCTCCTCCAGGCCCTGCAAGGTCACAGTTTGGTGACCCCAAAGCTTCTCCTCTCCAGGCTGAACAATCCCAACTCTGCCAGAGCACTGCTCTTTGTCAGGTGCTGGGAAAAACTCGGGCTCACCAAAAAAGAGATTTGTTCCACCAGACAGCTGCAATTCTTCTCTGAGTCCTTTTCAAACACAGCACGAGCACAGCTGAACTCCTCAGTGTCAGCTTTTCCCCTCTCTAACCTGCACCTCGCTCATTGTTTTAGTCACAGTGTTCTGGCTGCAAAAGCAAAACCCTCAGGAAGGTGAGAACAGCAAGAAGCTCATTCTACCCACCTCCCAAATTATATTCATGGATAGCAGCTCATTTCTCCAGCCTCATTTTGAGGCTGTTTGATGCCATTCCCTCACTTTGGGGGTTTCACAGTGACAAACCTCTCAGCAGCCCCGAGCATTTGCAATTCTGGGTGCTCCCTCTGCTCACCCCTTCAGACCCTGCAGTTTTCTTATCTCTCCTCACCAGTAATGCACCACTCACCTCCCACAATTGCCTTGGTCTGTTGGGTTGATTTAGCCAGCCTTCAAAACAATTCATTTATATTTGAAATTGGATTAGAAATAAACACAAATTCCGCTGCTCCGATATGAAAACAACCAGTGTGTTACCATTATTTCATGATGCATTGAGAACAAGTGCCCTGTCTCTTTGTACAATCAGTTTAATTCCCTTGCTTATTAAAAAAATATTATTTGGCTGTTTCAGGTATTTATAATAATAAACACAAACCATAGATTTTAAATCTGGTGTTTACATGCCTGGAGAACAGGCTGGTGTTTCTTTAAGTTGCACGGAGAGTTGCCTGCCTTTTCAAAAAGAGATTTGTGGCAGAAATTATCCTGAAATCTTTGACCTTTGCACGTCCTGAGCAACTGGAAATATCCCACTGGAGCACCAGACTCTTATTTAGGAATCCACAGGTGTTTATGGCCACAATTCCAGCATTGCTAAACCCTTCCTCTCTGAAAGCATTTCCCAAAAAGCTCTGCCCACAGGAGCTGAGCCCTGTGTTCATTTACGGCTCAGAATCAATGGCTGCACCCCACAGAGGGCCAGGCTTGTTACAGTTCCAAGGAAATATCCATGAATCAGCCAGGCACAATCTGCAAACAGGGCTCACATCAGGCCTCACAAAGGTTTTACAGCGCTCCACTGACTTCTACAGCGATTTCTTATTTATGCTTGGGGGAACTCCATCAAGTTGGGCTCTCAGAGTGTGTAAAATGTTTATATTCACCGTTTTCTCTGTCAGTGTTTGCAGGGACTGATTGCTCTACTCATCAGAGCATTAGAGACCAGCACTCGCCTGATTTCCTCAGCAGTGCCAACACCTCTCGGCTGAGTGCCCTGGGTGAGTCAGGGGTGGGCAGAGATTTCATCCTCTCCTTTCTTCCATTTCTGGGGCAGACCTGCAGCCAAACCCCTCCTGGCTGAGGGGCAGGGCTCCCTCCTGGCTGGCACTGCTCCATCTCCTCACTCCAGTTCCATTCCCAGCTGCTTCTCCTCTGTCCTTTACCCCTCTCCATGGCAGAAAGTTCAAACATGCCAGGAAGGTTCACCCGTGCACCTCCTCCCCACCAGCTCCAATCTTTGGTTTGTGTGGAATACAGCACAATTGTCACTTCTGGGGAGTTGTGATACCAACTACTGGGAGCTTCCTCCAGCCCAAAGGGACCAATCTCTTGGAAGTGATGCTGCTGCAAAGGCAAAATGTTCTGGGGCTGCTCCTCTGTGGTTGGGAAAGAAAGATTCCCAGGCTGGTGTTGATCTTTATATGATCACAGAAGGGTTTGGGTTCAAAGGGACCCTAAAGCTCATCCAGTGCCACCCCTGCCATGGGCAGGGACACCTCCCACTGTCCCAGGCTGCTCCAGCCTGGCCTTGGGCACTGCCAGGGATGCAGGGGCAGCCCCAGCTGCTCTGGGCACCCTGTGCCAGGGCCTGCCCACCCTGCCAGGGAACAATTCCTAATTCCCAATATCCCATCCAGCCCTGCCCTCTGGCACTGGGAAGCCATTCCCTGTGTCCTGTCCCTCCATCCCTTGTCCAGAGTCTCTCTCCACCTTTCCCATCAGCTCCTTCAGGCCACAGTTTGGTCACCCCAGAGCTTCTCCTCTCCAGGTGAGCAGCCCCAGCTGTGCCAGCCTTTCCTCCCAGCAGAGCTGCTCCATCCCTCTGCCCATCCTGGTGCCTCCCCTGGGCTCTCTGCAGCAGCTCCAGGTCCCTCCTGTGCTGGGCCCAGGTGATTTCTCTGCAAGAACTCTTTGTGTGGCAGCTTTATCTCCTCTGCTTTCCTTGAGCAACCTCAGGCAACAGGGCCCTTTCCCCCTTCCCAAATTTCCACAATCCCAGCACACAAAGCCTCATTTCCAAACCCATCTGAAAAGCCCCTGGCACAAGAGGAAGGATCCAAACAAGGCACAAACCCTGCAAGAGGGCAACACATTCCAGAGCCCTGAGCAGGAGAGCAAACTCACAGCCTGCTTCCACACACTGTGGGAAATGGATTTGGAGAAAATGTTTAAAGCTTGACAGAAGCCTTATGTCGTGGGCATCTGTATGTAAACCGTGAGATAAGAAATGTGGACTTAGAAATGCTGTGGGAATAGGACAGACATTGTTGAGAGAGAAATGGAGCTAAAAACAAGTTTTAAAAGGTAGCTTTGTAAAAAAGGACCGGGTATTTTAGAGAATTAGAATGATGAAAGATGTAGTAGGGCCTATGAGGGGTAATTTTAGATGATTGGTTTTAAAGTGTTTATAGGATGGTGTGCTTAAAGTTGATAGGTTAAAAAATGTTTACAATATATTCGAAGTAAGAAATAGTTGGGCTTCTGATTGCTTCCAAACCACCCCTGCTCCTTTCCACACACACCAAAATCGCTTTGTTTTCCTTTGGCTCCCCAGGCAGGGCTATGGGCAGAAAGAGTTTGCAGCCGATGCTTTGGGCATGACGCGGCTCCTGTGCCCCCTCCGCTCCCGTACATGGCCCGCAGCTCGGGCAGGCACAGCATTCCCCGCATTCCTCCCTTTTTCCCCGCTTTTTATCCCGTTTCTCTCGGCAGGAGAGAACACGAACACAAGGAGTAAGGCCGCCCTCTGCTGCCCTGCACCAAGCATCGGGCGAGCCGCAACATCACAAGAAAAAAACCCGACGAAAGAGAAAAGCTACCGAACAAAAAACATCCTCACAGCGACCAAAATGCAATATAAAAATAAAGAAAAATAGCAATCTAATTAAAAAATAGCAATACTATTACTCAAGCCCAGCTTTAACACATTAATTTATTCGTTTTCTCTGCAAGGGGATACCAAAATTTTTAATCAAAGTTTTTTTTGAGTTACCTACTACAACTCCCCAAAAAGTCAACATGTGGCATCTTAAGGAGCTTATTTACATAAAAATGGGCTTTTATAAACCCACAGCGATGTCTGTAGGTCCTTTACAGCAATCAAGCTCACAGCCTGCTTCTGCTTAATATTCATTTTACCCAATAAACAAATTCTTTCAGAGCTGTACCAACTCTGCCTGCAGACACCACATTTTGGGTGGGTTTTCTTTACCATTCCTGTGGTATGGTAAATAATACCAGACTTAAAGAATACCATCTCTTGGTTCCCCCTTAAAGAGAGGCAAAGGATTGATCTGGTGTGAGCTGGAATCAATGATTTGATGCAGTAATGGACATTAAAGCAGTGATTTGCACCCATTGCTGGCTCAACTCCCAACCACCCTGAGTGTGCACACAAAATTCAGGACACACTGACCCAAAACATCCCTATTGTTTAGTATTTATGACCAATCTGAAAAATGAAGGGGGGTTATTTCCTCTATACATGCCACATTTTTGTCTCCCTTCTTTGAATTTCAAATTATTCCATTTTCAGAAGTCTGGCTCTTTTTACTCTCCATTTATATTCCCTTGTAAACTCCCAGAAAAGTCAATTAAATTTAAATAGCTCACACTAATACCACAAATATTTCACTGCAATTGCAGCTAATCCATCACCTCCCCAAAGCCTCACAACAAACCCTGACTTCCCAAACTGCTCAGATCCACAGATAAAATCAAGTTTTGCAAGCAAACTCTGATTTTAAAGCCATGAATGCAATTTCCAAGCAGAATCAGTATTGATTGGGCAGCAGAACAGCAAATACTGAGCATGGAGGGGTAAATTATGGGAGAAAAATCAATCCAGGAGCCCTACTAGGATGGGGAATTTAAGTAAATATGGTTTTTATCATTTAAACTCCTCTATATTTTTGTAGGAGACACCCACAACAGGGGGCAAATAAAGTTTGTAAAAGGCAAATCAAACCCAAGCAGATTAAGTGATTCAGGAAAATAAATCAATGCTCAACTCTAATAAATTCTAATATTCAGTTCAATAAATCAACCAGGTGAAACCTCCCAGTTCCCAGTTTTTCAGTAGTGTAAAATCCCTACCAGGAGGTGAAATTGGAGGCAGGAACCCCAAAATCCAGCCTATGGATGAGCCACATTCTGCCATCTCTGCTGTTCCAAAAGAAGGTAAAACGATGGATTTTTAGCTCCCACTTCTCCTATTTAAAGGTTTCAGCAAATCCCTCACAGCTGGAGCAGGTTTGGAGCTCTTCAGTGGAGAATTCACCTCACCTGGGTAATTCCTTGATGAGAGGCAAAGCTCAGGGCTTTCCCTGTCAGACTGGGAAAAGTCTCAGGCATTCCTTAAACCTCCCTCTCATGAGCCCAGTTCCAGCAGGGTTCTTCCTGCAACCCTAAATAATGTTTATTATCAACCCAAGAGCAATGGGAATATTCTCTGCTTTTAACTAGATTTTTTATTTCTTTTCACCAGAAAAGCCTTTAAGCATGAACTCAGGTTTTGCTGGCCATTGAATGGCAAGTGATGTGTTGGCAAAATTAAGCTTTTCATTTTTAGGGCATTATTAGGACTCATTTCATGATGCTAGTGGGTTCTTAAATATTTCTTTTCTTTAATTTTTCCTCCTCTTCAGCAACTCACAGGGAATAAAAAGAAGAGACTGGCACATCACACTACTAAATCTGCAGAAACATCTTCAAGTTCTTGCAGAGAGCAGTGATTAAAGCTTTAAAAAATGTACCTGTTCCTCCCCCTGAAGGAACAGAGGGCTGCTGGAACATAAATCCACCTGAATTAGAGCACAGCTCATCTGCTGATCATTGAAACCACATGGTTTAACCCATCTCTTGTAACTGCAGCTTTGGTTTGTTTCATTTCATCTCATTTCTGTGCCTGAGAAATCACAGCAGCCCGAAGGATGAACTTAATTGCACCTCCAGTGAGCTGCACGGGTTAATTAACATAATTACTCGTTCCTAGCCCGGTCAGCTCCCTGCATTCATCTGCTGCACACCCAGGCTGAATAATTCAGCAGGTATTAATTATTTATGGCCTGGAGCTCTTCAGAAGGCAGGCAGTGCCAGGATTGGACCTGGGAGACAAAGCCAAGCCCTGCCCCAGCTCAGGCTTTCCTTAACTTCTCTCTCATCAACCCAGTTCCTGCAATGGGTTCTTCCAGATCCTGGGTTCTTCAGATTCTGGGTTCTTCACAGTCCAAAGCAATGTTTATTGTCAACCCAAGAGCAGGGGTGAAATGGGAATATTCTCTGCTTGTAACGAAATTCTTTATTTCTTTTCACCAGAAAAGCCTTTGAACGTGAACTCAGGTTTTGGGCATCACAGCAGGGAAAATGGGCTGGGGTTGCATTCAGCCACCAAATAAAAAAGTGTTTTAAATCTCCCCACATCCAGCACTTTATTTATCAGGGATGCCACTGGCACCAAAAGAATCTGGGGAGGGAAAAGAAATCACCTTTTCCTTTTGGTTTCTTGGTGGAATGTGCTGGAAAGGAGAACAGAAAGAAGGTAAACAAATACCTGGGAGCTGCTATTTGTCAAGGGCAGAGGGAGCTTATGGGAAAAAAAAAAAAGTGAATAAAAATCTTATTTTACATTATATCGACACTATAATTGATTAAATAAATGCTCAGTATTAAGTGGAATTTTTGGAGGGACAGCAAAAGGCTTTACAAGAACTGGAAGATGGATAAATCCATTTTTCCATATGAAAAATGAGGCACCTATTTTGAACAAGAACAAATATCCAGGTGCACAAAACCTCTGGGAAAGGCTCACCCACACGTCCACCTGCAGCTGCAGCTCAGCAGTGCCACCTCCAGTGCCCATCACCACCCCAGCTGAGCAGATTTATGCTCTAAAACCCCCAAACCACCCGGATTTTGCTTCCCTAAGTGTGTTTACCCCCAAATCCTCCCCCCGTGCAGTCTCTGCTGCCACTCCCCGTCCCCTCCAGCCCCAAAGAGCTGCGCCAAAATATTTCCACAGCCCAGCCCTGGATGGCAGCACGCAGGAGAGGCTTCTCCCCACCTTCCCACTGGTTTGGGGGTTTGGCAGCCTCCCCCCAGGAACCCTTGCTGATACAAACCCCAGAGGGGGAACAGGGCAGCCTTTGAGCCTGCCCCAGGCAGGGCAGCTCCTGCAGGGTGCTGTGGTTACCCGCAGGGCAGCACAGCCCTCATTCCAAGCCTCTGCAGAGAGGGCTCTGCTCTGTGAGGCCCTTCAGCAGGCACAGGGTGGGGAGGCAGAGCTGAAAGCGTTTCTTCATTCCCAGGAAATGAATGCCAGGGGGCTCTGCAGCTTTTCCCTCCCTCTATTCCCTGGCATCGGGTTTTGGGAGCTTTTTTTAACCACTGAGGGTTGTCCCCCCTGTTGGACTGTGCTTTTTTCTGACTCAGAGATGGGACAACTGAGAGGTGTTTTAAAAACTTTTATTTCAGTTGCAGAAGGGTGAGACAATACAAATGTTATAATTCACACCATCACAATCAGAAGCCACCTATTTTCTAATTACAATACACTCTAAGCATTTTTAGCTTATTAGTTTTTGCCACATTATGTTGTAAATGCTTTAAAACTAAACATCTAAAATTACTCCTCGTGGTTCTTACTACAATACATTTTTCATAGTTCTATTTCTCTAAAATATCTACTCTTTTTTACAAAACCATCCTTTAAAACTTATTTTTAATTCTGTTTCTCTCTTAATATCTATCTTATTCTACAACATTTCTAAGTCAGTATTTCTTATCTCAAAATTTATATACAAATACACACTATGTGAACCTTCTATCAAACTTTAAGAGTTTTCTATAAATCCATTTCCCACAGTCCCCTGCATTTTGTCAGGGTTTTACCCCAAGACATGGCTGTGTCACTGCCTTAAGCATCAAGGATTTCCAACCACGTGAAAGATAAAACTGAAATAATCCAAGTGTTAAAACTGCACTTTTCTCCCAGATCTTCTTTCCCTCCCAGAAGCCATAGCCAGGAGGGAGGTGGCATAAAATCCATCTGTCAGCTCAGCCTTACACTGAATTTCCATTAATGCTCTGACCAGACCAAATCCAGCCCTGGTTGTCCCACATGGTACCAAACCCTTTCTTTTCTTGCACCACCAACTACTTTGAACTGAAAAATAAGGGAGAGGTTGGCATTGCAAAAAAAAAAAAAAAAAAAAAAAAAGCAGGAGAAAAGCCCAGGTTTGACAGTTCTTTTATCTCCTCTTTAGGAGGAGCAGCAAAAGGCTTTACAAGAACTGGAAGATGGGTGAATCCATATGAAAAAAGAGGCACCTATTTTGAACAAGAACAAATATCCAGGTGCATGAAACCTCTGGGAAAGGCTCACCCACATCTCAGGAGCAGAGCCTGAACCCCCTGGCTGCCCCTCCTGTCAGAAGGTTGTGGAGAGCAATAAAATTCCACACAGGGCTTGATCTCACTGGGGAGATGCCAAAGCTTCAAGCCCCAAAAAACCTGCACCACTCCTCATTTCCAGCCTAATTTCCCTGCAGTGCTCCTGAATGAGAAGCCCACTTAAAAAGACAAATCTGTGCTTAACCTCCTGAACACTTTTATTGGTTGGAGACTGTCACTGTGATATTTTCTGCCAGGATTTTCTCCTGAGAAGCTGAGAAGCCTCAGAAAAGAAATGTAAACAATAATTATCTGATTGCTTGGAATGTGGTTTGGAGGTTGTTTACCAACAGGTGCATCTTTGATTGGTTCCATGTGAATTGTTTTTAATTAATGACCAATCCCTGTCCAACTGTGTTGGACTCTCTGGTCAGTCATGAGTTTTTATTATTCATTCCTTCCTAGCCTTCTGATGTCTCCTTTCTCTTTCTTTAGTATAGTTTTAGTATATTGTTTATTTTAATATAATATCATAAAATAATAAATCAGCCTTCTGAGAACTTGGAGTCAGAGTCTCATCTCTCACTTCATCCTGGGGATCCTCACAAACACCAACTGGTGACCACAGGAGACCAATAAATTCTCATTTCTTGGCATGTCCAGGCCTGCTTTATCAGCCTGATAACCCCAGCCACTACCCTGGGTAAGGCTGGGGATGTGCACGAGTGGAAAGAGGATTTGGGAAGGCAAAAGTGAGCGAGGAGCTCGAGGTTTTAAAGATCAGCCAGTCATGGGATGACATTTCCTTTCTCCAGGAACATTTGTCTGTAATGAAAGCGATGCCTGAGCACATCAAACTGGGCTGTAATTATCCCATTATCCTCCTGTCGGCTCTGAAGGCTAAACTGAGATAATGTCAGTGGAAAATGCTTCTCCCACACTGGGGAATCAACCCCTCCACGGTTTCATTAGGGGAGTAGCAGGCTCAAGCAGATTTTGCTGTGAGCAGGAGCAGCCTAAAACAGCACCTCAGCTATTCCTTAAATCCTGCTCCTTAAATCTGCCCCTCAGGATGTGGACTGGGGAGAGGAGTGCTTGGGATGGGACCAGCAGAGAGAAAAGGGCAGAAGAAACCTCACCACAACATCCTCATGTCCTCAGCAAGAGATTTGGGGCAATCCTGGTGTTCTCCAGGCCAAAAACCACCCCTGTTCCCAGGGCCAGGCAGCTCAGACTGAGAAAAATAAAATAAAACAAACAAAACAAAACAAAACAAAACAAAACAAAACAAAACAAAAAATAAAATAAAATAAAATAAAATAAGGAGGAATTTTGTATCATTAAATGGAAGTGTTAGCACAGCTTGGCCTGGAAAGGAAAAGCTCCAGCCCATCAACATCACACTAAAATTGCCCAAATCCCACTTCATTCCCATTAGTTGAAGGGGACAGGAAGAGTCACTTGATGGGGCAGTAAACTCATGGTCACAGCTGCCTTAGGAAGGAAAATACTGGGCAAGCCCCTGGCTAAAAAATGATCTTATGGGTCAGCACCTGAACAGATAAAACCTACAGCAGGACATGAATATGGCCAGGTAAATACTGGAAAATAGAGTGGTTCAGGTCTTTACACACTGGGGCTTTTAATTTTCAATAAAAGGCAGGCCAGAGGGTCATTGAGTTCTGGAATAATAATAAAAAAAAATACATTTTGGAGAGCCAGAGGACAGCAAACACTCCACCAGGATTTTAGCAGGTAAATGAAACCCCACAGGTAATTCTGTCAGCCTTACATCAAACCCTGCACATCCTTTGGGATGTCCAAGCCTCCATTTAACTGCTGGAAAAATTAAGGCAGACAACAATGCCAATCTATAGGGTCCTATGGAAAACATAGGGATGGGTTTACCAAGTTTTATTAAATCACCTCCAGACTGGGCTGAAAAAAGCGTTTGCAGCCATGCAATGCAATGAATGCAATTTAAAGGCTGCTGAGTCACAAACTGGAGCTCGTTGGGAGCACCTCCAGCTCCGGGGGATTTTATCCTGGCACGGGAAGGGTTAAAAGCGAGGGAAAAGCGTGGGAAGGCCAGCAAAGAGCCAGGGCAGGAGGAGCAGCTGGGCCGGGAGGCTGAGCCAGAGGCAGGCTGGAAATGTGGAAGCGATACTGAAAGCAGAGCAGTGAGCGCGATGAATGTCCCCGGCCGCTCCGGGGCAGGGCTGCGAGCCGCATGGGAAGGGGGGATTTATTAATGCCAGAAATGCAACCGTGCAAACAAAACCTCCACGGAGGGCAAGGGAGCATCTGCAAACACGGCTGGATTATCAATTTTTGAGTTTGGGATTGAAGGTACTTGAATGGTTGTTTATGTTTGGATTTAGGTGTTTATTTTTTTATCATTGAAACAGCTTTATAACAATGAGTTTGGTAATCTTTCATTAGGCACAAAATGGCTAACTAGCTCTTGTTATAAGGTCTTTTAAGAGTAAACTATCTAATTAAGACAGGACACTGATTATTTTCTTTTTTAACCTAATAACTGATCTTTTGAAGCTTGCAATGCAGACTTTCTCTAATAACAAAACATCACTCCGACTTATGAAGAAGGTAAAGAAGAATAACTTGCTTTTGTCTTGAAATTTCCATCTTGCTTCATATTTATTTTTATATTCTAAAACCTTAAACTCTAAGTTTTCTACTTTGTGATATTACACACTTCTAACAAACTACACGCTTGTAATCTCAGTGCTATTAATTAATTTTTGGAAGTCTTCTCTATAGCTTTAGGTCAATTGTGGTGTTCTCTTGTGGGTCTGTGCCTTTAAGCACAGAAAGTTCAACATTTTTACCATCACTGGATGAGCAAAGCTGACCTCCTGAGATTCCCATTCCTCCTCTGCCACCCAGCATCTCCCAGCCGCACCAGAAGGGCTCCAAAAATGCAATTTTAAATCCCCTTCCCCAATCAGGGTTGCACTGCAGGCTGGGATAGGGGATGCAGGGATTTATCAGCTCCCCATGAGCACAACACCCACACAAGGAGCTGCTGCTTCCAGTTCCCAGGGAGCAGGGTCAGGACAGGAGTCACTGTGGGGGAAACCAGCTCCAGGGGATTTTTCCAGGAGCCACCACAGAAATGAGTGCTGGGGAGATTTGTGACATCATTCCATGGGAAGTTTCCCCCTGTGTTTCCCATCTGGTTTCAAGAGAGTTGATTTTTATTCAGCTACTGGATATTTGGCAGCAAAACGAAGGAGAAGGAGAAAGAAGAAAGAAGAGGAGGAGAAGGCTCCCCAAAATAGAAATCAACCAGCCCAACATAAAAGATGGGAATCAGCTGTACCTGCTTTTAATCTCGGAGTAGAAACTATAATTTAGGGGTCAACCCAGCCAAAAACTGGGAGTGTGAGGCACAACTGTCCCAAAATCAAATGGTCTCTGCAGCTGATGCTTTAGGATGGATTTGACTGCACAGACTCAGGAGAGATTCATCAAACCCCAAAGTTTCCCTAAAACCAGCCTTTAGCTGATCCACAGCACCACTTTCTTTTTTGCTTTTCTGCCTCCAAACATATGGAATAATGGAGTAAAAAATGTAATATTCATAATGCCCACACCAGCTCAACCCAGATTTTTCCAGCATCTTCCCACAGAAGAACAAGTTTCTGGCTGAAGTTGCCACAAGCATTCTCCTATCAAAAGATAAAACACTTTGAAATTCTTCTTTTATAAGGTGATTATTTTAGAGGGAGGGGAAAATTTCAATCCAGCTTCAAGTCTCTCTGCCCCAGCAGTGCTGAGGAATGTGGGGAAGGAGATTTAAAATGTCAGGGTTTCTGCAGGGGAGACCAAGTGCTCTGGTGTGTGCTTCCCAAAAGGCATCCCAGCCTTTTCCCGGGGTGGGACATGGGATAATAAAGCTGCAGATCAAAGTGAGAAACGTGCTCCTGGCAGGGAGAGCCCAGCCTTGCATTCTGGGATGAAAGGGAAGGCAGAGATTTCACCCTGTACTTGACACACATTTCATAAAGCAGCATGAAAATCAATGGGGGGGAGAAAAAAAGAAAAAGAAAAAACCACAACCACCACCTTTCATGCTGTTTTCATTTTAGTATTTTATTTTTTTTAACATTGAACAGTCCTTTTCTGAACCACAGAGCAGACAGAAATAAAGTAGCTGAGGAGGGGGCTGCTGTCTATTGATAAAATACACTCTCAGTGTCATTCCATGAAAGTTTTCCCTCTAAGAGCTGATTTGGGGATTTTTTTTCCTGCCTCCATGCAGGCTGAAATGGCCTCAGAAATGCCCCCAAGGCTTTGTGAAAAGGGTAAACATCAAATGCAGAAAAAGCAGAATCCCTCAGTGGTTTGGGTGGGCTGGCAGATGCGAAGCAAAACTACCTTGGAGATACAGCCCAGGTATTTAAATAAATATAAAAATGTATATTTTATATAAATTTTCCCAGATAAAGCAACTTCCTGGTGTTTTTCTCAGAGAGCTCCTTCCCAGATTTTCTCCACTCTGCCTTTCCAAACCTTCAGAACCTTTCTGTATTTCTACAAGCATGGATTTCTTTTTTTTTGAATGTCAAAAAAAACCCCATAGGTTGGAGCAAGAGGGGACACTGGATGTGTTTATTCCTTCCAGCTTCCTGATTTTTTTTTTACATCCATTTTTAGGAAGTGTAGCAACTCCCCAGGTATCTCTCCCTGCATCTTTCCCTGCTCCACAATCACTTCTAAGATTCCTTACAAACCTTTGGGATGCATTTTGAAAGGACTGCTTCCTGCTATTCCACCAATTCCAGGCTGTAAAAGTTGAATTTTGGCTTAAATAATAATTGCAAGCACCAAAATTATGTGTTGAGCCGCTCAGAGGATTGGGGTGTAGTTCTCTGGGGTCTCAAGGAATTATTCCCAGTTTTCCTTCCCACTTCCACACACCACAGGAAAAATAATACAGAGCCAGCTCCTCAGAAATTGATGGATTAAAGAGTTTTCAAAAGTTTTTTAAAAGTTTAAAAAAAGTTAAATATTGGCAACACAGTGCAGATACATAAATAGAAAGTGGAATTTCCAGATTTTTTTCTTACTACAAACAGGTCAATAGATTTTTTTTTAAGCAGAATTTTATACTAATTGGTCACTTAAAATCCTGGTGGTGATTTTTATCTGGGAGGATTTTATATAAACTCCCAAGAAAGAGTAAAATGCAAATGAAAACAATTCAAAATTCCCATTCTGCTGTGCTTGCTGCAATCAATCAATCAACCACAGCCTCCTTTAGTGCAAACTTTGTGCCAGAAACCCCAAATATGAAGATATTTCTCCTGAACCTATGTCCCACCTGCACAGTTTCCTTCTGGGTATTTTCTATTAAATAATTCTTTGTTTTCTCCCCCTGTAGCTGCTGTTTGAGTTTCCATCACCCCACTGGCCTGTCATTAATTTAGTGCCATGAGATGGATGCTTTCACCCCATTTTACACCTTAAAATGTCTCAAAACCAGGAATCACCAAGAAAATCACTGCCAAATCTGTGGCTTTACACTCCTTTGAGTCAAACAGAAGAGATTTGATCCCATTACTGGAGAGCTTTTCCCCCTCTCCTGTAGCAATTCCCACAATGCTCAGGCTCAGCCCCCAGCATGAATTAAATCCCAAAAATGGAATTTCAAATTTAAAATTATCTCAGTCCTTTATCCTTGTGGATCCCCAGGATCCTCCCAGCTCCTTCCACCACTCATGGGCCTGAGCTCTGCCTCCCTCCCTCCTTTTTTAGCATCTCCTGCCTCATTTGTGACTACAGGCTTTTATTACTAATGGAACAAAAATGCTCTGAGAACACCCATGAGCAGGACACAGAAACAAAACTCTATTTGAAAAAAAAGCAATCCTCATCTTTTCCACTCAGGAGGTCACGGCAGAGGGGAAAGCCCTTCAGGAAGCCCCTTGCCAAAGCTCTGTCAGAGATTTTCCAGGAGCTGCAGCAGCTCCACAACCAAGTGGAAACCTTGGGAAGGCTTTTTCCTGAAGTTTCTCCTTAGGAAAGAGGCATTCTGAGTTTTATTTTAGTCCTTTCTATCCCATTTTCCTCTGATAAGATTTCATCACCCGGGGGGGGGTTTGCTGGAGAATTACCTTTTCCATCCTGGGGGACCATTGTGACAAAAACGACAGAACAATTCTGACAAAAGCGACACAAAAATCCTGAAGAAAAGGATACAAACATTCTGAAGAAAGTGACTTTAAAAACCTGACAGAAATTATAAAAGAGGCCAAATGAAGAGTGAGTGAAGCCAAGCAATTTTACACCACCACATCCACTTTTAAAAATGAGCAGCAAGAGGGACACAGGACCCTTTTTCTCCTCCAAACCAAGAGATGTCCACAAGCTGCTGCAGAAAAACACCACAATCCCACCCCCTTGTATTTTTATAAATCCCCTCACCCCAAAGATCCAGGAGGGAAAAGCAGTTTCTGGTGGCCTTGCCTGGCAGCACAGCTGAGGTTTAGAGCCCACCAATGGACCCAGGTTTTGAGGGATTGGGAAGCAGAGCTCCAGGCAGAGGGAAGGTGGGGGACATGGAGATCTGGCAGCTGCCCTGAAATCTCTGGGCCTGTGGTTTGGTGCCCCAAGGGAGGCTCCAAAAACCTCCTGACTTGAGGCATTTAAAAATAGGCTGAAGGAAGAATTTGGGATGACGCCGCTGGGACAGAGCCTGCGTCAGCCAGGGATGGGCACTGCCCCGTTCCCTTGGCAAGAGCGTGCCCTTCCTCAGGGCAGACCTGAGAAACACAGCAAACATTCCAAGTTTTCATCCCAAACCATGCAGAAAAATCATCATTTCTACAATCAAAAAAAGAGATCCTGCCAATTCTTGCCCTTCCTTTCTTCACCAGGACCAGGGATCATGTCGAATAATCGATTTTTTTATGATTTCACATGTTTATATATAAATTAATCTGATTTTTTTTTAAATTCAGATGTTTGTATTTAATGAATACCTGTTTTGTACTATTTTTGGAAGGGCAAGCTGAGTTTAGCTGCTCTTGCTGTGCTGCCCTGGCCCATGAGGAAGCACCGAAGGGATACGATGGAAAAGGTGGATTGGGTGACCAGGGCTGCTGGTGACAGACAGACAGACAGACAGACAGACGCCAGGCTGTACCCAGTGGAAAGGCACCATTTGATGCCTTTTGGGAGCCAAATTTCCCCCCATCCTGGCTCGATTTTCAGGTCTCCTGTAAACCAAAGGGAAGCGATGCCCAGGGAAAGGGGGGGGAGCAGTGAGTTCAACCCATTAAAAATTAAAAGACAGGAAATGATTTCCATTGATTAACCATAAACATTTGCTTCTCTCCCTTTCTAAAACCCTTCTGTGCTCATTTGTCTGACCTTGGACTTCTCGAGGGGCTGATGTCACACCTCTCCCTGCTGTGACAACTCACTTTGTCCCCCCCATCTTCACTGCTTCATGCCACAAGTTGCTCCATCCAAATGAGGACCAAGCAAAGAGTCCGTCTCCCACTTCCATCGCTCTCTTTGGAATATTTTCCAGCTCTCCCCAAATTGAAGCAACCCTGTCAAACCCTCCCTTGCAGCAGCCACACTCTCCCAACACAACAAGCAATGAGGACAGTGTTAATTCCTCCTCTGCCAATATAATTCCAGCTAATAAAATCCTTCTGATCTTTGGTGGGGATCACCCAGGGATGAAGCATCCAAGGAATTTGCTGTTGCAGCGCATGAGGAGCGGATGGGACGGGATTGGGGACGGGTAAATGAGGAAGAGAGGCGTTTTTAGAGTCACAATTGATGGCAAAATCACTGTTATCCTTCCTCTGAGCTCTGTAAAGCAATGCTGATCTTGACAGAGAGAAAACAGCAGCCTCAGATGCAGCAAAAGCTCCCTGTTTGAGCTGTTTCAGACACAGCTGCTGAGTGGT
The DNA here is from genome assembly GCA_013401095.1 of Passerina amoena. NCBI lineage: Eukaryota > Metazoa > Chordata > Aves > Passeriformes > Cardinalidae > Passerina > Passerina amoena. The sequence continues at coordinate 40,406 of WBNP01004902.1, forward strand.
GTCAAACATTGCACGAGGACAGTCCCAAACTGTCCTTCCTCAGCTTAAGGGCTGAAGTGTCACACACAGGCAGCAGATCACACACTGGTCTCCCACCAGTAAAAAAAAATGAGGCAAAATCTCCTTTTCCAGGCTGGCCAGGCCCTGAGGGAGGGTGGTTCCAGGTAGTGGGGAAGCAGCTGGGTTGTTTTTCACGGGCAGGCTGAGTGCAGGATCGATATCGCTTTAGTGGCTGGCAGCTGATGAGATCATGGCTAAATTAACAGAGCTCACTTCCCAGAAAGGGGCTGAGGGGGGAAGGACACGGCTCCAGGGAGGGGGAGCATCCCCCTGGCCATGCTCAGGGGGCTGGAGGCCGTCCACAGAGCAGCTCCAGGGGTGGTGGAGATGTGAGACAGAAGCGTTATAGGGGGAGGAAAAGTGACGGAGAATTACAGGGCTGTGCAGGACATCTCTGCTTCAGCCTGGGACACCCCCAGCCCAGCTCTGAAGGTGAGTTTTGGACTGGAGACCTCCCAGGCTGCCCAGTTTTTACCCTGGGCATGGCTGGTCCTGGCCTGAGCAATACCCAAACCCCAGAGAGGGATTGATCCTGCCATGGCCATTTATCCTACTAATGAGCAATCCCTTTATGCTTTTGCTGCATAAAGGCAAGAGGATCCACTCCAACCCTCCATCCCCAGTACCACCCAAAGCCTTTAATCCTGAGTTTAAACCCCTTGGGTGAACACACGCCCTCAGCAAAATATCCCCCACCACCTCAGGGCAGGTGGAAGCAGGAGAAACAAGGATTCATGCCTGATTTTACCTGGAAAACCACAGGCAGGAGGGCTGGTCCAGGACTGGGAGGCTGAAACCACAATACACCCCAATACCTTGCCTGAAATGTTAGACCCCACTGCCATCTTGTGGCAAATGCTTCCTGAAATAAAGTTTAAAAGGGGGGAAAATCCATTAAAAAGTTGCAGGAAAAGTTTGGGAGCCAGGAAGGACGGGTAAATTACCAGGAACAGGGTGGGAGATCTCATCTGTCTGAAATGATGCTGAGGCTGAGCCTACAGCACTGTGTCAGACTGAAACAGGCATGGAAAAACCCAGGGATGGCACTGTCCAAGCTGGATTTGAGGAGTTGAGGATATAACCACACACAAAACATGGAAGTGCCTGCAGGGCCAGGGCTTCAGCAAAGATTCAGTCACAATTCCAAAAGTATTCCAGAGTTCCCAAAGTCATTTCACGCTGCCCTGGTTTGAAGGAGGCTTCTCGTCCCAAATAAGCAGGATTTAGCTGGAATTAGACATTGCACCTCAGAATTAAGGCAGGCAGCAGCTGGAATTTCCTGGGAGGATGATCTGGAGCGGGATTAGGGCTCAGGTGGATTGCTCTGGGTGCAGGGACAGGCAGGGCTGATCCAGCTCTTAGCCCTGGCTTTGCCACACCTCAGCATTTACTTTTTTGCATCATTGATCATCTGCAGTGCTTTTGCTTAGCAACTGGGCATCACTTTAGCAAAGTGCCTGGATTGCTGCATTATCCATGGATGGCCCCCACCCTGCCAGGAAAAACAGGGACAAACTGGTTTTCCTTCTTTGTGTTGCCATAAGGGCCTGGCAGGTGCTGGATCAGACAGCCCCAAGGCCTTGTGTGATCTGAAACACTCACTGGCTGTGGGTGAAAGTGAAGCAAAACTCACTGGCCATAAATAAATTAAGGAATCATTTACAAGAAGTGCAGCTCCACTCTCAACTCACATCTCTGCTGGCAGGAATGGATCAAGGAACAACAGGGAGGAATTACTTTGAGGACAGGCACAGAAAGCAGCTCTTTTGAAAGAAAATCTAATTTACAGATTGGCTATAGATACGTGGATAATTCTATACACTTGGCCAGCTACACAGCAATGCTTCCTGCCATTAAAATTTATATTTTCTATGTTATCAGAAGGAACAACAGCAAAAAAAAAAAACAAAAACCAAAAAAACTTCAAAAAGTTAACACATCCTTCACCACCCTTCTGTTTACACATCCCCGTTTTCTGGATCTCTGCAAGCCTTTTCAACTCTGCCCTTGCTGCACATGACAGGGGTGCATTACAAGAGGCACAACATATTTAAACCAACTCCATTCTCCACTTTTGCTGGGATTTATCCCTCTCTGAGTTCCTGTCATCCCACAGTTTGCTGCTTTCAACCCTTGACACTTTCACGTGTCAGTGTATATTACACACAATAAACAAATCCAATTATATTGTCAATAACTACATTTTTATCTTCAGGGGTGGAAAAGTGCTTGGAGGTTGATCCCAGGTAAAAAGGTTTATTTTCTGGCATTTAACTGAAAACAGGTGGGCCTGAACATCCCCTTGGGGGTTTGATGGTCTGGGAGTTGTCTGTGGTGTCTCAGGGATGAGGGATGGAGAGCTGGGAGCTGCTGCTGTCGCCGGAGCACACTCAGGAGGCTCTTGGAGGTGCATGAGCTCCCCATGAATAAATCAGCCAAGTGCTGTCAGCAGTTCTGAGACGCCAGAGGCAGAGCACGCCCCGGGGACACTGAGGGGAGCTGGCACCAGCCAGAGCCATCCCTGCCTCCAGCCAGCATCGGGAGCGGGGAGAGCTGGTGATGCTCTTGGCACAGCCCTTGGCACAGCCCCGTGCTCCCTGACCCCGGGACAGCCACATCAAGGACCCACACACTGCCCACTGAAAAAACACCTCGATCTAGCCCGTGGTGGGGAGGGATTTGGGGGGAAAACAGGGGGAAAAGGGAGGTTGTGGGTGCAGCATGCTCAGCACACCACGGAGCCGCCCGCCGCTCTCCCAGCAACGAGACGGGAGAAGAATTAAGCAGAATTAAAGGAAGAATTAAGAATTAAAATCCAAAAGCAAGCCCAGACTGGCTTGGTTACCATTGTCATGGCTACCACGAGCGAGGCTGAGGCATGGGGGATGCCAGGGGATGGAGCTCCAGCCTGGAACTGCCCACAGGCCCCACCAGGAGTTTTTCCTGCCCGGTGAAACATCATCTGAGGATGCTGGGAATGATGCAGGATGGGCCAAACGACCTTCACTGCATCACATGGACACAGCTTTTCCTGCAGCTGGCCTGCCAGCCCAAACTGGGAACAGCACAGGAAAGCTCAGGCCAGGACTAAACCTCACTGGAACCATGAGCAGGTTTAACAACTTCTAAGTAAGTGATTACTCATGGTGGGGACACTGGGTCCTGCCCTCATCACAGATGCCAGGTCACTGTCACCTTCCTGAGGCTCGGGATGATCATTGCCTCCAAAAATCCAACAGCAAAAGGAAAAGTTGGACGTGGTCTCCCCTCCATCCACAACACCTGGCCTCTGCCTCAGTGCACAGGGATGTGCTGCCCCAGGGAAGGACAAACAGACACACTCAGCTCGCACTCACACACCTCCCTGGGCACAGCAGTTTGCTTTATTAAATCACCACAGGCAGGGAAAAGGATAATAATGAATTTAAAAATAATAATACTGAATTTAAAAATAATAGTACTGAATTCAAAAAGCCCAAAGCCAAGTGCTCCTCGTTTGAGCAATGACAAGGGGCAGGGCGCAGGAGAGGAGGAAAGGGCTGGAGTTTGGTCTGGACACATTTGGGGAGAGCTGGGGATTCACACCCACACACAGATCCCGTCGGGAATGGCTCTGCCGAAACAAATCACTCCTCACAGGGGACATGGGACCGTGCCTTGCTCGAGAGGCAGCAGGCACAGCTTCTGCCCAAAGCAGGGTCACCCTGTGCTCACACACAACTTCTCCAGCACATCCACTTCCCCAGCAGCCAGCACAGCACCACGCTCCCCACTTTGCCCACATGCATGGAAGAAGGACAACCCTGAGACCCCGGGTTGAGCGATGCAGACCCCATACTCCCCCCAAAAAACCTCTGTGGGTGCCTGACAGCAGCACAGGGAAACAGAATCGTGGAATCACTAATGTGGGAAAGTCCTCCAGGATGAGCGAGTCCCACTGGGATAACAGGAGGCAAAGCCCGGCTGCAGCAGCGTGGGCTCGTTTTTGGGGAGAAAGGGGTGGCGAAAGGGGGGAGCTCGGGGCGAGCTGCCGGGGCTGCTGGCGGCTCTCGAGCAGCCACGGAACAACTTCCCGGCCCCGCCGCAAACTTTTCCCAGCGCCGGGGAGGCACCGCCGCCCCCCCGCGCTCCGGCCGAGCATCCCCCGGGAGCGGAGCCGCGCCGGGGACGGGAAGAGCGAAGCGAGGGAGGGAGGGAGGGAGGGAGCTCCGGGCTGTCCGATGCCCCGGCAGGGCTCCTTCCCGGCGGCTCGGAGCCGCTCCACACCCGGGCACGGTCCGTGCCGGCGATGCCAGGCGGGGGGACGCGGTGTCCCGGCCACCCCGCTCGGGAGCGGGACAAAAAGGGGGTGCCATCCCTACCTCTCTGCCTTGGTGAACTTGCGGAAAGCCTGGCGGAGGTCGTGGAAGGAGCGGTAGGTCTGCGGCTCGGCCGAGATGCCCTGCGCCCGGGTGGTGCGGGGCCCGATGTGCGGGCTGGGGGCCGGGAGCACGGACTGGCATTTGTGCAGCCGCCGCCGCAGCTCCTGGATCTCCTCGTCCTTCTCGCCCAGGCGCCGCTCCAGCTCCTTGATGCGCTCCTCCTTGAGCAGCAGCAGCTTGGTGAAGTCCCCTTCCAGCTCGGTCATTTTGGGGCTGCCGGGCCGGTCCCGCTCTCATGGAGCGGCTCCCGGGCAGGGGCAGGGGCGGGGGAGCGGCTGCGCCCGCCCCGGCTCAGGGCAGCGGCCCCGGCATCGCCCCGAGCCCGCCGGCAGCGCCGAGCCGGCCCAGGGGCGAGCAGAAACCGCCCCGAAAGCAGCCGCCAACAAGGGAAAAGGCGGCGGGGAAAAAAGGACGAGAAAAGGGGAAAGAGCTCTTGTGCCACTCTGCGAGGCTGGGATCCTGGAAATAGCAACAATTACCATGTGATCGCGGGGTGACGCAGCTCCTTGTAACTGGAGCCGAAGACTTGGGATTCAAACAAGAACACTTCATAAATATTAAATTGCCTCCTGCTAATGAGCCACGTGGAGCCGCCCCCCCGGCCCGCCCGGCCCGGCCCCCGGCGGCTGCTCAGCATCCTCGGCGGCAGCTCAGCATCCTCGGCGGCGGCTCAGCATCCCGGCCTGTCCCCCCGGGAGCTCTGCATCCCACCTCTCTCCTCATCCCTCGTTCCAGGCTGCGTTGCCCTCAGCTGTTGGTCCCTCCTGGGTACCCCCCTTTGGCACCTGCACGCCTCCCTCCATCCTTCCCTGCCCAGGTTAGCCCGCGTACCTCATGGCTGGGGCGCCGCACATCCCACCCAGCATCCCTCCCCACCCTCTCGGGTACCTGCATCCCTCCCCATCCAGGACTCCACACCCCTTCCCACCAGGTTTCCTTGCTCCCTGCCCTCCAGGTCAGCACATGCCAGCCCAGCCCCACCATGCTGTGGGACACGCAGCTTTCCAGACACCCCGTGTCCCCCATCCCAAGCTGCAGCCCAGGCCCCGAGGGAGCAGAGCCCGTCCCCAGGCACAGACACCCTGGTGGCACCTGAGGGGGGAACAGCCGGAGTGCTCTGCCAGCTTGTCCGGGGAGGGAGGAACTCATCCGTCCTGGACTTATTTGGAAGAGCCCATCATGCACATGAATTTTTAATGCCGGCTGGCAAAGGGCACCATCAGCTCCCCTATCACATTTCTCTCCCAAACCACTCTTGTTTCCGAGCAGGGATTTCAGGAGCCCCTTGCTGCAGGCAAAAAAAAACCCTTGGGGATGGGAGGGGGTTTTTCCAAGCCCCCACAACCAGGCCTTGGGCACTCAGGGCACTGAGGAACCCCTCAGGGTCCACATCCCGACCCACAGAATCTTGTGCCACGCCTTTAGGGACAGACTCCGTCTGCTAGGGCAGGCAAGGAGAGGGCAAAGCATCTGAGCTGGAGGACAATGGAGTATTAAATTCAGGGTTGAAAAATCAATTAGCAGCGCCTCTGTCTTTTAAGGAGGTGGGGGTGGTGGGGTGTTTTTGCAGCCTCGTGTCTGTGCCTCCAGCTTTCACGTGTGGCTGGAAACCTCCGGGTTCGGAGCTGTGGAAGCATCCCTGCGGCCAAGGGGCCAGGCAGTCCTTGCTGGGGGAGGAGGGGGAACTAATTAACAATTATTAATAATAATTGGGCTTTATTGGCGGGCAGAGAGCGCCACCTCGTGGGCGGCCCAGCAGGGCAGGGCCGAGATTTGGGGACAGCGCGGCCTTTCCCGGGAGCTCGGGGACGGAACGGGGATGCTCCGACAGCCCTGGGAGCGCCCATGGGGTGCGCTGGGATCCCCACACGCTCCCATCAGGATAAACGTCCCAGAGCGGAACGCAGGGGCCGGCCCGTGGCCCATCCAGCACGGCGGCACAGCCCGGGGCTGTGTCACATTGTGACATTGTGACACCGGGGCCCCGCGGTCGCACGGGCCCATTGTGACACGGGGACACGTCGCGTTGTGCCCAGGGCCCGTGTGGCACTGCGGCTCCCGGGGCTGTGGAGGGACATGCCGGGCCGTGCCCTCCAGCAGCGCAGGGCACCGCGCTCCGGAGGCCGCAGCTCCCCGGGATAGCTGCCATGGAGATGCCCATGGAGAGGGGCCAGCTCGCCCCTCAGCCCTCCAAGAGGCACCTGCTGAAGGACGGGGATGGCGCCAGCATTTCATCCCACACGTCCCGCGTCTCTTTCTCCTCTCACCTCCAAGTGCAGCTGTCCCAGAGCCCGGTTCCGGCCGCCCGTGCGGAGAAGCCCTCACGGCATTCCCGCTCGCAGCAGAGCTCCAGGAACGGTTCCAGCTCGGCCAGACCGGGGCGGGGACGGCACTCGGCGGGGTCCAGCCCGCTGCCGCTGCCGCCGCCGTCCAACGCCGCGGCCCGCGGGCAGTGCCGGCGCCTCAGGAGCTGCGTGGCTTGCTCGGGCAAGGGCACGCCGGACACCGTCTCGACAGCGCCCTCCACACCCTCCACCCCTGCCCCGATCGAGCCAGAAGTGCTCTTGATCCACCAGTTCACCCAGACACCCGAGGGCTGGCGTGCTGCCCAGCGCGTGGATCGAGACGTGCAGACCGAGAGCCCGGGCCGTGAGCGGCGGAGTGCCCCGGTGCGGCTCTTCATGGAGCGGGCCACGCAGACCCTGCCCTCAGCGCTGCCGCCCCGGGCGGCCTCGGCAGAGCTGGAGCTGGAGCTGGAGCCGCGGCGGCTCTCCCGGGTCCGCAGGCTGTTCCGGGCCTGCCGCTGCTCCTGCACCGCCGCACCGGCCGGGCCCAAACCGGGCCAGCACCCGCAGGCAGCGGCACAGGGACACACCACGGGCATCGGCGTGCTGATGGTGATCCAGGAACCCGCCGAGGGCGCCGCCTGGTCTCCGTACTCCTCGTGGCCGTGGCTTGCTGAGACCACGCTGTGATTCGCCGTGGATCCCAAAATAAAGAATAGCTCATCTAATGGTGATGCTCTGGGCCTGGTCATGGGGTCCGTGCTGTAGGAATGGCTCCAAACATGCGTGTGGGGGAACGGGGTGAGCTCTTGTGTCGCAGACATCTTTTAATGAAAAATCCTTTCTTTAGGGTTTTTCTTCCTGAGAAGCTGAGAAGCCTCAGGAACAAAATGTAAACAATGATTATCTGCTGCTGTGGAATGCAACAGGTGGATCTTTGATTGGCCCATGTTGGATGTTTGTAATTGATGGCCAATCACAGTCAGCTGGCTTGGACACAGAGCCCGAGCCACAAACCTTTGTTATCATTCCTTCTTATTCTATTCTTACCTAGCCTTCTGATGAAATCCTTTCTTCTATTCTTTTAGTATGGTTTTAATGTAATATATATCATAAAATAATAAATCAAGCCTTCTGAAACATGGAGTCAGATCCTCGTCTCTTCCCTCAACCTGAGAGCCCTGTGAACGCTGTCACACCCTTGGGTGGGAGTGACACTGCTCCCATCAAATCCCTCAGCCTTGGGTCACATCCAAATGGTGGTGACCAACCCCCGACAGTCACTACTGGAGAAAACCAGAACCAAAATCACTGGCAAGACAGAGAAAATTCCAGCCCCAAACGGGAACAACATCTCCCTTCAGCCAAAGGAGGGAAGAAGATCCATCCAGGAAGGAAAAGACCATTTGGGGGTTGTTCCCCTCGGGATCAAACACAGCTGGCTCCCAAGGAGGGATCTCTGCCTGTCTCTGTAAACCTGGCACTGTAGAACCTGTCCCAGGGGCAGGAGCTCAGCCTGGAAGGCAACTCCTGGATTCCTCCTGTCAAAGTGCCTTGAATGAGTAGGAGAAGAGCATCAGTAGTGAGAATGAATGTCTGACAGATGGAAAGAGGAAGGCCCAGGGGGGAAGGCACCCGAATGGGGCATGCGTGGCTCGGGTAGAGCCAGGAAAGGCAGGAACCACCCTCAGTCCTCACCTGGTGCCTGCCCTGGGCCTCAGGAGGAGGAAAACCAGGATCCCTCACACCTGGCTGGGAATAAAACAGAGCAGGTTTTGAGGAAGATGAAGGTTGGCAAATCCCTTGGGGAGAGAAACCTTCATCCCACGTAGGTGTCCAGCACAGTCATTCATCCTGGCATGATTTGCAAGTGAGGTTTTAATGAAGCTTTTTAATAAGTTAAAAAAATACTGAGGGTTCAAGATAACCAGGTCTTGGAGTCACAGAATAGTTGGAGTTGTAGCTGCTTCCTCCACACTGGAGAGTTCATGGTGGAGTGGCAACTCCCTAATCTCTATTTTTAAGGCAAAATACGATTTTGGAGCTGAGGGTTTTTTAACCTCTTTGGTTAAAGGGAAGGAAGGAAAAGTCTCTTATCAATACAGTTCCTGATTTTCTATTTGTGTATGTAATTATGGACTTGAGAACCTTTTGCTCCACAGAAAGCAGCAGCTTTAGATAGTTTGTTCATTTTAAAGGCCAAATTATCATTTCCTGGTGTGTTTTAGTTACTTCTGAAATGCTTCAAAGCTTCATTTTGGGATTTTTATTGTCATTGGGCAAGTTCTCAGTGTTTTCTTGGTCTTTTGTGGGCTGCTTATTATTTTTCATCACTGATTTTACAGACTTTATGTTTTTCCCAGGAAAGTATTAACTTGTGTAGAAACAAAATTAGGGTGAAGAGTATCTCAATCTAGGGATAAAAATACTCCCCTGGGAGTTAGAATGAGTTTGTATTATTCATTTAACAATTTCAGCTGCACAACCATCCCTTTAATCCAAGTTTTTTACGTGATAGAAGAACCCTTTTCTCAAAACGTGATTACCTGTGGCAGTTTTGTGTTCTCTTATCAATGAAAGTCTTTATTTTCCATTTATAGATGTAATTATGGATGTGAGAGTCCTCTGTCTATTTAAATATAAAGGCTTGTGGCCTTTCTGCCAGGATACCCAGTCAGGAAAGGAGGATCCCCTTTTCTCCCAAATCCCAGGGACACTCATGTTGGCCAAGCTGCTGCCATTCCCAAACCTCTGGCTTTCCTGAATGAGGAAAGCAGAGGGATCTCCATCGAGCAGCAGCCACCTGACCGCTCCAAAATGCAGGTTTTGGCCTACAACAATCTCACATGCAGCAGAAGAAGGATCCAACTTTCCCCACAGAGGTTTTTTACAACTGGACAAACTTCTTTTCATTGGAACTGTGTAATTCCACATTTTTACCCCAGGAGCACCACTTTTGGTTTGAGTTGTTTTGCAGCTCCAGGGGCCAGCAGCAGAGAGAGGAAACTCCAAGGAAGCTGTGAGTTGAGGATAATTATGTATTTTCTGTGAATTAAACCACCAGCCTTGCCCTCAGCCCACTCTGGCAGTCTCTCCAGCCCTCACCTCCTTACTGGACCCCAGCTGGAGACACTGGGCTGTGATTCTCTTTTGAGAAGAGTTTTCACTTAAAGGAAATCCAGTCTCTGGAGCAGAGAAGAGCAGAAGCAGGTCCCAGGCTGCCTCCCCACGCTGGCACTCTGGGGCTGGAGTGTGTGAGCAACACATGGTCATTATTAATATCCCAGCTGCCTTGGGCTGCTTGGGAGGCACAGAAGGGGAAACACATCGCTAAAACATGCTCAGTAATCTACTTTGGGTCTAGAGTAAAGGCTACATCGATGTATTTTTATATAAAATGTGTAGATGGCACTAAGAACAGCTGGTGACTCGACTCCGTGAGCTCACTGACAGCTCAGCGAGTCACCAAGGAGCGTCCCCATTTCACAACCAGCAACTGCTGCCGCTTCAGGGTCAGCTCCTGGGAGGCCAAAATCGCAGAGCAAGAGGCTCTGAGATCCTGTGGGGTCACAGCGTCCCCCGTGTCCCCACGCCGAGCCAAAGCCACGCTCTGCATCCATCGGCCCTTCCCGGAGCGCTCCCAGCGCAGGGTCCGGCCGCAGCCCGCACCGACTGCGGCTTCATCTGCAGATAAGCACCGAGATAAAACAGCCGGCAACAAAGCGCCAGCATGGCCCTGAGAAACCTCTGCAAGGAGACCGAGAGAGCCGGGAGCGCCAGGGAACAGCGGGGAGAGGCTGTGTCCCCACCGCGTCCCGCAGCGCTGTCCCGGCTGGGAGCCTGCATGCATCCCGCTGTCCTCCCGGGCTGGCACACGGGCAGCGCCCGAGGGATGCCCCGGGCCAGCAGCAGGGGCAGCTGGAAGCCCAGGGCCAGCAGGAGGAGAGGCTGGAAGCAGAGGGACAGGGACACTACGCACCCCCGAGGCAAAGGAGCAGCGACATCCCGGTCCCCTCTGTGCCCACATTCTGCTCCTCTCTGTGCCCACATCCCGCTCCTCTCTGTGCCCACCGGGATGCCCGAGAGCCCGGCCAGGAGCAGGGAAACTCCGCAACTCCCCGGGGCACGCAGCGGGAGATGCAGCCTGAGCCCAGGCCAGGACGGCAGGGGAATTTATGTGTCTCGCAGTGGATCAGGAGGCACAGAGGGAGGTCCCGGAGCTGACCCACGCCAAGCAGCGATTCCATCCCGCCCCAGCATCGCCCCCGGGCTGAGCTCCGGACAGTCCCGTTTTTCAGGGATAAACCCGCCCCAAGGTTAACCCCGCGCTGTTAATTAGGGACAGTGGCAGTAATTGGTGAGGATGCGATGCTCCAAGGGCTGGGAAGCGCTTTACAACCCCGTCATTCTCGGTGCCTTTCATTAGTGCACGTTTTTAGCTTTACAGCCTGCCCAGCGAGACCCTGGGAGTTTATCCAAGGAAAGGGCACCATCCCATCCATAAGGAAGGGGTCCCAGAATGGATTGAGCCCCTCCCTTCCCACGCCTCCCAGCGGAGGGTGAGCATCCCGAGGCACGTTCAGAGCAGGCAAAACACCAAATTCTGCTGGAAATAACCCCTCGGCTTCAGCCAGAGCTCGTTCTGCCGGCTCCCCGCGGCTTCTCTGTGCCGAGGCACTATAGCAAACAGTTCGCAGATATGTGAAATATGCCAGCTATTGAAGGCAGGAAGGCTCAGCGCCCGCGTTTCTCATGGCAGCGCACAGACATTACTCAGGCTGGGGCCGTAATTATCCCGCTGGAAGCCGTGCCAGCTCTCCCTTGGTGTAACTTTAACAGAGTATCAAAGGTGATGCTGGGTTTTTATAAAATCAATACCCTGCCTTTTACTCCGCCTCTGCAACCCCCACCATTCTCTCTTTCAAGCTCGCTTTTGCAAGCAAAGAGCCTCTCCAGCAGCAGCAGCGGCAGAGTGGACTCGAGGTCACAGCCCTGTGTGAGTTGGAGGAGCTGCAGGAAGGCAGCAATCCCCACCGTCTTAAAAAAAGAAAATATTCAGTATTTTGTGACTTACTTCAATAGTGACACAAGTCTGAACCTATATTCCCCCCCAATCTCTTAACATCAGCTGAAGTTTCGTGGGAGCTTCCCAAGGGATGGAGGGATGGAGCTGCCTTATGGACACAGAAGATTTCAGTGGGAGGGTATTTTAAGGCCAGAAAAAGGAAGGATTCATTTTGTGCTGTTTCCTTCTTCATTTTAGTCCCTATTTCACTGGGTAATTTAATAAACTGTGTCACCTCCTCAGTGTCTAATTTACTAACAGATATGAGCCTGCTCACCACGGAGTAACTCCCTAAATGGGAACAAAGATATTTGTATTAAAAAATCAGCCTTGGAGATGATGCCATGGAGCAGGCAGTGTGCTGAGCTCCTTCTGAGTTTGTCATGGGATTTTTTTGCTGCCAGAGGATTTTATGGGGTTGGCTTGGGGCATGAGCAGTATGAGGATGTGTGAGCTGTGTGTCCTACACACCCTGCAGCTACTGAAGTGTGCAAGACATCCACTGCTCCTTTGGAGCACAGAAAGCTCCAGGTGATGCAGCTCAGGCATTTCCACAGAACCCCAGAATGGTTTGGGTTGGAAGGGAAACCTTAAAGATCATCCAGTTCTGACCCCACTGGGGAAACTGGGTTGAATTCCCTCTCTGCTATCAATTATAATCCATCAAACCTTCACGTGCAGTAAGTCAGAGGAAATTATTCCCATCACCCAAATCTAGGATTATTTGCTTGTGGAATTTCAAGAGTTCACAGAGCCCCTCTGCTCTGGAGCCAGGCTGGGACAAGAGAAGGCTCCAGGGAGAGCTCAGAGCCCCTTCCAGGGCCTAAAGGGGCTCCAGGAGAGCTGGAGAGGGACTGGGGACAAGGGATGGAGGGACAGGACCCAGGGAATGGCTCCCAGTGCCAGAGGGCAGGGATGGATGGATATTGGGAATTAGGAATTGCTCCCTGGGAGAGTGGAGAGAGCAGCCCAGAGCAGCTGTGGCTGCCCCTGGATCCCTGGCAGTGCCCAAGGCCAGGCTGGACAGGGCTTGGAGCACCTGGGACAGTGGAAGGTGTCCCTGGCCATGGCATGGGATGAGCTTTAAGGTTCCTTCCAACCCAAACCGTTCTAGGATTATATAAAATACTGTGATATCCCACATTAAATATTTTTTCTTGAAGCAATAACCTGGAAATATTTCCTTGTATCTTCCTCTTTCTTTTTGCCTTTTTTTTCCCCTCACTGCTGCTTATGACACTGCTTTGGAAATGGTCCCACAGCTTCAACTTCTTCCCCCATTAATATAAATTAAAGCAGGATGTCATTTTCCTTAAGGAAAACGAGGAAGCTAAAAATATTCCTTTGGCTACAGGGGTAGCATCACATCCATGCTCTCACCACAACTGCTCCACAGCATCAGAGGCTGGTGGGAAAAAAAATTTAAAAAGCCCCTCTGGTGACTCCCAGGATAGCAGGGATTTCATTCTGGTTTTATCCAGCCCAATCCCCCAGACTCCACGTGGGCTCTGGCATGTTTTAGATAAATATTATTAACTCATCCCTTTGGAGGCACTTCCACAACTGGACACTCCAACCACAGACTGCAAAGAGTTTGCTTTTTAATAAGGAGGGGGGAGAAAATAAACTGCACAAGTGGGAGCTGTTGGGGCTGCACAAATCCAGCATCCAAATTTAGATGCTCTCAACATCTATGCCTGAATTCCTGCTGGGTTTTTTCCCCCTGTCTGCTGTCCCATAAGAATTTCCCACTGCATTTGTGGTTCTTAAGGCTGTATCCTCCCTCCCACTCAGCACGGGGTGAGTTTTGAAAAATGGTGAATGTGAACAAAAACTGAGAGTTTTGTCATAACTCCATTAAAAAAAAAAAGTCACTTTCTGCCAGACTTGTAAAGAGATGATTGCATGTAAATACTTCCTTTTTTGTCATATCCCATCACTTGATCTTATTACAAATCTAGGCTTTTCTGACCTGTCTCTATATTTTTTACTAGGCAAATATTATTATACCTTTGAATACATTTTAGTACTTTGATTTTTAATTTTTATTTTTAGCATACATTTTATTATGCATTTATAAATACACATATATACTATATGTATACACATATATAATGTATGTATATACATATATATGTACAAATATATAGATATAAATACATTTTCATAGACATTAAAATTATTTTAAATTTATGTTAAAATACATAAATTATACATTAAAACATATATTAAACATATATTAGAATAAATAATATATTAAATATATATTGAAATATATATTAAAATTTATAGTAAAATATATATTATATATATTAAAAAAATATATATATATATGTGAATTTTTGCTTTTTTTTTATTTAAAAATACCAAATTTTAAAAATTGATTTAGTGGTAAATCAATAATAAAAATGCTTCCATCTTTCAGGAAATCTTGTCCCACAGGGCATTTCCCCTCTGCAGCCATGGAACAAAGCCCTGCCACTCCTTCTGCCCCTGCTGGCAGCGGTGGCAGGGGTGACATCCAGCAGCACAGCACAGCTGTGGCAGCCACCTGGCCAGCCACAAATCCATTCAGCCTCCCACTGGCTATTCCCAGACAGAAATGCTCCTGGAAAATGCTCAGCATCTCATGTGATACTGATCTAAAAAGCTTCCTGCTCTTTGCTGTCGTGTCCTGTGCCAAAATTGGGTGACAACTGATGGTTATCTTGGGAAGGTGATGCCACTAAAGGCTGCTCCTCCTCAGCACCCTCCAAATTTATTTTGGATCAGCTCCGAGAGCAGCCTGGCTGTGGTGGGGGTGTTTGGGTCAGTGGGATTTGAGAAAGAGCCAAATTTTCCATCCTTGTGCCTGCTCATGTCCTGCATTTGGATGCAGAGCTTGGAGGTGGCCAAACCAGCAGCGAGAAACTCTTCACATGAAAAGAGCAGCTCTGGAAAATCAGGAGGGTGACAAAGCAATGGGAAAAGTCAGATATGGGAAAGGCCCCTCTGGGAATCCATAAAATCAGAGGGTTTTGGGAAAGCTGCAAAAGGCAGGCCTCAGAGACAGCAGAACTGTGATTAGAGCTGAGCAGCAGCCATGAGATTGGACAGCAGAAAAATTATTTAAACAGTAGAAAAGCAAGGACAAATAGAACAATGATCTGTGTATTAATGCTTGTCTAGAATAACTCCCTAAGCTGCAGAAAAGTTTATCTAGAGAGATATTAGGAAGATCTAAGCTTAATAATGGAGCTCTGTGCATTGTGTTTTAAGGCTTACAAGCAGGTGTTGTATTCAAAATAAGCAAGCAGTGTTTTAACCAAAGGTTCATGTGCTTATAGTGGTTGGATAGAACTACTGTCAATGTGCTTTTGCTTTGTGTGATTGCTCAAAACACTTATAAATTGAGTTGTAACATTAAGTTCTTGGTCTGCTGCCTGGGATGTGGGCTGATGTCATCTTCCCATTGTCATACCCATGTAATGAGAGTGATGCTGGAAAATAAACCAGCTCAAGGCACGTTCCACAGCAGCCTCGTCCTGTCTGCTCAAGGGAACTCTGAGCAGGAACAACTCCAGAGTGAGCTGGGCCTGGGCCAGCAGCAGCTCCACAGGATCCATATGGGAATGTCAGCCCTGATGACCTCCCTGCTCAGCCATGAGCTCCAGGGACATTTTCCCACAAGTGGCTCTTGCCCTGTTCTGTTCTGACCCCAAATCCCCCTCCGGAGCCACGTTCCTGAAGTGGCAGCACGTGCTGGCATCCCCCAGCAATCCCAGCTGGGAGCACTGGGAAAGGGCTCTGGGAGCACCAGGACCACCCCTGAGGATGGGGATCCTCCCCTGCTCAGGGCTGCTCTTCCAGAGCCCTTCTCACCCATCAGTGAGGTTATTTTTAAACCCCATTCCTTGCTGTGCTCCTGCACAACCCTCTCAGTAACTCCATTATTGGGGTTGTCATTCCTTTACTCCTTGGCTCACATCCTGCTTTTCCAGGACATCACATGAACTCCAACTGCTTCACAGGGATGGAGAATAGTTGACTTTCCAAGCCTGCCCAGTGCCCTGGGACATCCCCATCACGTGCTGCTCTGTGAAGCCTCCTCGACTTTTCCATCTTTATATCAATATTTAGGTGTTGGAGCTGAACTGTTTATTTCATTTTCTTCCAGCAAAGCTTGCATCCTCCGAGAACATCCTGTAGCTTCCCAGCCTTTATTTGGATTTCCACAGCATTTTAACAACAATAATGTAATTTCCCAGCAGAGCTGTTAACGTCAGGCTCCGTGAGAAATGAATATTCTGAATATCAATGTTCTTTTCCTCTTCAATTTTGCCTTGTTTGGCAGCTATTTTTACCTCGATTCCCTCGAGGACTCTCTTCTTTCTAAATGGATTTTCAGTTTAAAACCCCAAGCAACATTCAGCTTCCATGACTTTTGCTTTTGGAAGATGCTGAGCAGAGAAGCCATTCTGAGATGATCCTCAGCTCCTACAAACTCTCCCAACACAGATCTTCAGGTTTAGGTTCCTTAAAAATGGAATTTTCATGATTAAATCCTTCTTTACTAAGGAATGACACCCTGTCCTGTTCATACTGTCTTGGGAGGAGGAGAAATAATGAAAACCCCACAGATTTGCAAAGACACCAGGAAAGTTACGGCTCAAAAGTTCAGTCAACATTAACTGTGGCAGTAAAACCTGAAGTATTTCAGGTGAAAAATAATCAAATTAATCTCAGGAGGTACAAATCCATCAGGGCTGCACATGGGAATTGGGGAATTGTTTGGAGTTTTATTTTTAATCTAGGAAATATTTACAGTGAAAAGTGAAGAATTCTTGATGCTACTGAAACCTCTTGCATATATAGAGCATGAAATTGCTGCAAGCTGGGTTTAGAAGCAGTTTTGTCTGTCTTTGGGGGTGATTTTATTCCTTTTACCTGGAGTCAAAGCTGTATTTATGATCTTTTTTTATGCCTTCTGTCACAGCTGAAAGCACCAGCTCCATCAGAAATCCCTGACACCAAGGGAGCATCTGCATAACCCAGTGAGCAAAACCAACAAAACCAGCTGCCTTTTGGAAAAATCTAAATTAGTATTTCTCCTCTGCTTGGTTTGTTCTGCACTGGAGCATTTTCTGCATCAGCTGCTGCCCATGTTGGAGCCTGGGAACAGCCAGGTAAGCATGCTCTGCTCCAAGGAACCAGCTCAGGGGCCATTCCCACCACTTTGGA
>WBNP01004902.1:57466-75892 GCA_013401095.1 Passerina amoena
AAGGGAAAGGAGGGAAAATTGCCCTTCAGAATCCCTGTCTGCCATCCAGGTGAAGTTGTGTTGATGAAGAAATTAAAAACCAAGGTGGCAGAGCCAGCTGTAATTTTTAGAGCTTTGTTTTCCTGCCTTTCCTGCCTCATTCCCATAGGCAGAGCTGCTCCCAAAGGCTGGTGTTCCTGGAGAAGCTGCTCACCTGGAGGGGTTTTACAGCCAGCCTTGCTCAAGCTGGGGACAAAACCTCTCCATGCCCCTCTGCACCGAGGTCAGGACCTGGGAAAAGCAATTTCCAAGATGCACAAAGCAGAGTCCAACCTGGCCTTGGGTCTGTGCCAGGCATTTTCCTGTTCTAACTGGATTCTTGAGCCATTTTAAATAGATATTTTTCTTATCCTCCATCAATAAAAGTCCTGTCACATCTGTCTCAGTTTGAAGCCTGGGAAGCAACACTGGGTGCATCCACATTCAGTCTTTTCAGAGTTATTTGAGCAATCCCACAGGTACCAGCCATCCTCCCTGGCAACACAGCATCCCTGTCCAAAGGCCCAAAGCTTGGGCAGCAGGAATTCTCTTCCAAGGCTGGAGAAGCAGCTCTGATTTATCTGTGACCTTCTCACAACAGAATTGGCTCTTGCAGGCCGTGAATGGGACAAAACCTTGAGTTTGCTCCAGACAAGTTGGCTCCTCTCCCTTCCAGAGGTCTCTTTGGATGCTCTCAATTCTCAATTTTCATGGACACCAACATTAGGAGAGGCCTGCCCAGCTCAGGGAGCTCCATCCCACCCCAAAATCCCAGAGATATTCTGATTGCTTTCTAGTCCAGCTGAATGTGTTCCCATTTAAACCTCGCTGCTTGATAAACTGCCAAAAAAATCTGAGCTCCCAGGGAGCATATTTATTTACAATTCAGAATTTATACATGCATTGCACGGCATCTGAAGGTTGTTTTTTTTTTTTTCCCCTCCCAAACATACAAATCAGCAATTAAAATATTTAGAATGTGCCATTTCTAGCCAATGCCCAGGGCTGTGTGTTATCTCACAGTTGTAATTTGTTGCTGGGTGCTGGAGAGGCTTCAGCAATTTCCAGCTGCACAAAGCCTGGGGAGAAGTTTGGCTGCTTCCAGAGCAGGGGAAATAAAAGCTGAATATGACCTAAGTGTTGCTAGCAAGGTTTGCCAGGAAGGGTGGACATCTCCTTTGAGACAGGTTGGACTTTGGGGCTTGGAGCAACCTGGGACAGTGGAAGTGTCCCTGCCATGGCACTGGATGGGATTTAAGGTCCCTTCCCACCCAAACCCATCTGGGGTTCTGCTCTGGAGTGCTGGCTCCTACCTTTTTTTTTTATTTAAAGAAACACCATTCTCACCAGACATGGAAACATTGGAAGGTTCGAGTCTGGCCACAGCTGGAAAGGGTTTGGTTAAAAAGAGTCACTCAAAATGAGTGTATTCCCCATCCCTCACCCTGCAGGCAGCTCAGGGGATGGTGCTGGCAGAGCTCCTTTGGAGCAGCAAACTGCAACACACCAAAAACTGCCAGCGTCCCAGATTCATTTAAAAAAGAATAAAAATAAAATAAACACTTGAAAGGACAAAAGATACCCCTCACACCAGTGTTGAAGTGACACAGGTCTGCTTAAAGTACTATTTTTACTATTTTTCCATTCTTTTCTATTAAATATTGACTCTGTTTGTGGTTGGCAGTCACACATCCCAAACCAAACACCAGTGCCCTGCATCACAGACCCTTTTTTGTTCACATTTGGCCTCCTGGGGGGAGATCCAGCTCCACCACCCACCTGAATTTAGGACAGCTTGGCAGCCCCCCTGAACTCCAACAGTGGGATCCAAACCCAGACCCTCATGAGGTTTAGCCCAAGCAGAGGGGCCAAGCCTCATGATTTGAGTCTGAACTACTTTTTGTAGCCTCCTGAAGGAGCAATGAGCCTCTGAGCTGGGCTCCAGCAAGGTCCCCTACCCCAGAACCCAGCTCTGCACCAGCCCTGCCTCGAGAACCCCAACCCTTCCAGCTCAGGGCCACCCATGAGCAAACCCAAACCCAACCAAGAGCCCACCCACCAACCCACTGGGCAAAGGAGACAGCAAAAACAACAAGGCTTAGGGAAATATTTTAAGAAACCCAGCCCCTGGCCAGCACTATTTTGGGTTCTGAGCACTCTGAGGCTGCTGGAGCAGAGGTGTGGAAGTCTCCACCATGAGCTGGCTGTGTTTAGGGGGGCAGGGGAGCACTTTAGCACCTCTGCAATCTGTGGAGGTGAGCAATTCTTGCTGGACCTACGAGCTGGAGGAGCTGGCCACCCATTCCCAGCTCAGGACTTTCCTCTCTCTGGTTGTTTCTTGAGGTTCTTCAGGTCACAGGAGCCTTTTTTAATTCCTTTTGCAGTTTCCCACACCTCATCCCTAAGGTGATTTGGGACAGGCCCCACATTCCTGATCTTCTCCGGGCACCTCTGCCTCAGCAAGAGCAAAGCCAAGCCTGCCTTGCTTTTCCTGCCCCAGGGAAAGTCAGGGACAGGGACTTCTGCCAAGGGCATGGAGTGACAGGACAAGAAATGGCTTTAAAGTGACAGAGGGTAGGTTTAGATCAGATACTGGGAAGGAATTGTTCCCTGGCAGGGTGGGCAGGCCCTGGCACAGGGTGCCCAGAGCAGCTGGGGCTGCCCCTGGATCCCTGGAAGTGATCCAGGCTGGACAGGGCTTGGAGCAGCCTGGGACAGTGGAAGGTGTCCCTGCCATGGCAGGGGTGGCACTGGATGGGCTTTAAGGTCCCTCCCAATCCAGCCCATCCTGTGATTAAATTTCTCAATCAATTAATAAAACAAAGCCCACTCAGGACATCAAAGCCTATCCCAGCCACTATTTCTTCCCTGAATCTCTTGTGAAATTTCTGTACCAGTTTTGTAAACTTTGATGCCCAAATCCAAGATGTCCCAAGTCCTTTCCTGCCATCCCACAAGATGGTAAAACACACCTGAATTCAGTGTGCTGCAGAACCATTTTTCAGAAGGAAGTTATTACACATCAGAAAGGTGCAGTGAGTCATGAGCACACAACCACCCTTAAAGGGTGAATATTGTGGGAAATATTCCACAAATGCCTGCATCCACCAGGCAGGTATGAAATGGGCTTTGATGAAAAGCACAAGTGGAAAAAAGCAAGAGCTACATGGAAGGAAACAAGTCACAAACTATTTGCTCTTGCCTCCCCAGCTGGCCAAAGCTCAGAAGAGGTAAAAGACTCAGCTTAGTGGTTTAGGACTGGCTTTACAAGTCCCAGTCTGCTGCTTGGAAAAAATCTCATTTTCCTCCCTGGTCTCCCAGCAGAGGAAAAACCTACAAGGCCCAACAACACCTTTTAAATTTTATTAAAAGCACATTTATGTATAAAAATAAAGCCTCATTCCTGTCTGTTTCTCCTGCCCAGACTTGCCAAGTTCTTCATGCAAATTGTTCCCATTTCTCTTATCAGTGCCCTCATATCCCCAGATCAATACCACTTTTCCTACCTCCCACAAACTGGAGCAGTGGCCTTGACCCCATTTTCCTTACACCTGCAGCCAGCCACTGAAGTGTTTCCTTCTCCCCAGCAGCCCTCCCTTCCCAGGCAGGATATATTAAATATATCCATTGGGAAATATTGGGATTCATGCTGTAGGCAGCCAGGCAGGCTGGGGCACTCTGAGTTCATGCCACCCTTGTGCAGGGTGTCCTTCCAAAGCAAACAAATACCTGTGCAAGTCCTTGCCTTTCCCATCCCATTAATTTGGGCTGAAACAGAAAGAAAAAGGAAAAAAACCCAAGGCTTTTCTCCTGCACACACAGAAGCCACAAAAAGGTGCTGCAAAATAACCACATCTGGCCTTTAAGTGTAATTATTTGCCTTGGGATCTTTGGTTTCAGCTGGGAGAGAGGTTTAAGTCTATTATTTTAAGGAGTCCCAACAGCATTAGAGGACTTACTGTCAGTGATTTGTACAGTAAATCCAATTACTGCTTTTCACTTCTGTTCAGTGTAAACCATTACTATCAGAATATTCTGGTTTTTTGAAAGCACTTAGAGGAGAAATAAGAGCTGGAAGTGCCCAGGGCCAGGTTGGATGGGGCTTGGAGCAGCCTGGGAGAGGGGAAGGTGTCCCTGCCCATGGAAGAAGATGAACTTTAGGGTCATTTCCAACCTAAACCAGTCTGGGGTTCTGTAATATCTTGCAAAAAAGGATTTTCTTTTTTATGCTGCACTATGGGAATCTTAACACCTGTGACTTCAAGGTTTGCCTTCATACTTTGTTTTATAAATTTACAACTTTATTTCTAAAGCTCCTGGTATTTCTAGGCCCATGATGCCCCTGTTTTTCCCCAAGACCAGGTGGAGGTCACAATCTCAATATCAAGAAACTGCACAGACAGAAGTCAGGAAGCAAGTTGGGAAATTGTTCAGCAGAACTAAAAATATTAAAATGGAACTTCCAATTAAACTCCCCAAGTGTTTGGGTCTGATGATGCCTTTTGAAGAATTTTTTGCCAAAGGGGAGGACACGCCAGCAGGGACAGGATTCAAACATTTCCCATGTCAAACACATTTGCAGGAGCACTGTTTTGCCACCAGCTCCAGCTTGAAATCACTTCATTGCAATTATTTTTGGGCACGGATTTTAGGAGCCAGTGCTGAGCAGAGAGATGGGGAATGAGGGCATTTCCTGAGCTTGCTGGCTCCCACTTTCCTGTGTGCTGCTGCAGGACCCTGTTCCTGTGCTGTGATTATTCAGGCTGGCATTGCACACCCACTGTTTATATTGCTGTTATCCAGAGGCATTGGAGAAACACCTGAGACTGAAGGAGCTGAAACCACAGCTTGACAAAAGTCATTTCTGGAGCAGCAGAGTGTCAATATTTGATCCATATCCCAACATCAGCCTTGCACAAACACAGGTCATATCAAACTATCCTAAATCAAAGGAATACTTATGACCACAGATTTATCTTGAAGCCACAGGCACACCAAACTTTTATAATTAATTCTGTTTTCTTTGGCAGCAGCACGATCCAACCCCCTTTGGGCACAACTGCTGCTTCTCCATGGCACAAACAAACCCAAATTGTGTCTCAGCCACAACAAGGAAAAACTGGCAAATGGAAAGTCTGGAGAATCCCAAGCTTGAGCAAAAAGAAGTGCAGAAACCTCATTTGTGCCCATTTTTAAAAATAATTATTTTTTTTTCCATCTAATATCAGTTTTGGAATTAGGGCCAAGTGGTTTTCATATCTCTAAATACCAATACACACAGGCTGTTTACTCCACTATAAATTCCTTTTCAGCCTAGCAGCAGCTCTCTGGCAGGGTATGAGTCAGGCTGCTGAAGCAAAGGATTGTTTTTTGGAAAGCATTAGGACTTCAATTGAATTGTTCCTAATTACAGAGCACAGTGGCATTGCAGCATGCAGATTTATTTGAGGGAAAAGGGAGAACTGTGATGTTTAGAGAGCCATAATGAGCTGCAGTGGTGTTTAACAGCCTCTCTCTGTACACACACAAAACCCTCCCCAATAACTGACACACATCCCCCTAAATCTGTAGCTAACTTGGGAAAATTCAAAGTTTTTTGGCAACATCCCATTTTTTGCCCAGCTTCCAGCAGTCCCTGCAGTGGGAATGTCACCAACCAGAACATCCACACACCTGGATCACAGCAGGGTCTGTCTGACCACCAAGCACAGCAAACACACCACTCAGGAGATGCTCTCAACATCACCATTTCCATGTTGTTCCATGGCTAGGCTCTGATCCTGCTCCTCCTGACACCAAGGATATTTTTGTTGGCTTTATTGCTATGTTAAAGGGCAGCTGCTGATGCCCAGCAGGGCTTGGCACAGCCAGAGATTTGCCATAAAACCCTTGCTGGACATCCCAGAAAATTTCCTGCAGCACTTCCAGGGAAAGCTGGAGGATCAGGCCACCCATTAGGGGGTTTGTGGCAGTAAATAAATAACACAAAAGTGACATTTTTCCTGAGCTGGAAGTGCTTTTCCTTAATCCCACCTGGCAGGCTGAGGCAAACCCTGGAGGAGGCAGCCCACTGTGATTGTGGAGAAGGAAACAATTATGTTCTACTCCTCAAGAAGCTTTCAAGGAAACATGAGCACAAATCACATCTCCTCTCTTGATCACTTCTCCTCTTCTGAGCAAAATCTGTGGCAGAGAGGGGAAGACAGAGAAGGAAAGCATCACAGCTGCCCTTCCTGCACAACCTCAAAAAATGATGCTGGAATTGCAACCCCTCTGGCATCAGAGGGGCTTTCCATGCCCATGAGTGTTGTCATGCTTCCCTCTGTCTTGGTTTGAAAGACAGGTGTCTGCTGAGGAAGGCAGGAGCCTCCCCTGGAATGGAAAATGGAAACCCCTTCCCTCGGAATTAATTTCAATTGTAATTTTGAAATTAAGGGGCTCTCGGGCAAAGATATGGGAATAGGAATAACAGTTCTTTACCAGGAAAATTAAAAATACAAATAAACTAGTACAAAAAGGAAAACAAATCAATGACAGAGTCAGACCATGCCCTGTCCCCTGTGTGTCAGGGGGGTGTCCCAGCCCCATCCCATGGGGGCTCAGCCCTCCTGCAGTGCCAGCTGTGGCTCTGCTGCAGTAGGGATCCTGCACAAGGGGGGAGTTTTCCTCTGCAGCTCCAGGGCTGCTGCAGATGGGCCTGGGCTCCCTCTGGCAATGCAGGGCAGCAGAAAGCTGCTCCTCTGGCAATGCAGGGGGCAAAGGCTGCTGGGCTGTCCCAAAGCTCAGATTGGATCCAGGTAGGAATGCTTGGCTCCTGCCCTGGGCAGAGCATCTCCCCATGGGATGCTGGAATTGGATCAGCCATGCAGGGACACTCCCTGGCCATGGACAGAAGATAATTAATAAATAATGCCCCATGAACAGAAGATAATTAATAATTAATGGCCCATGAACAGCAGAGATCTCCTGGAGGGAGGATTGGTTGTGGAGGAGATAAAGAAAACTGCCCAATGAACAGAAGATAACTGCCCCACCTCTAGCCCACAACCTAAGACATCCTCACACCTGTGGGTCAATCCACAGCTGGTTTCTATCCCAAAATTGGGCTTTCCATCCCAAACTGCCCTATTTCCATGCCATGGCCACCTGCATTTCATCCCCTCTTGCTGACAGATCATTAGAGCCCCGTTACCTGCACTCAGGTAACACCTCATTTCCCCCAGAGAGACTTTTTCATTGCTTTTTTGAGTGCTGCTGTGTGACACTCGATTTTTTGGAGCTGGTTTGCTCCTCCCACTGTCACAATTCCATGGCAAAAACATTTAATTGGCCACTGAGTGATTTCAGCTCATTTTCCTGTGCAGTCTGCAGTGCTCAGTGGCACACTGGGGCCTTCAGTCTGAAATCCAGTGTCCCAGGGATCAAATCCCAGCAGTCCCTTAGGACAGGAAAAATAGCATGCTAAAGACAGAAAAATCCCTTTGACAAGGAAAAAATCCATTGTCTCGTCTTGTTAGAATCCAAAATATAGAGGATTCTCAGTACTTTGGGTTTGTAAGTTAAAACTCAGAATTAAACACAAGATTTGATCTGAAATTTTAGAAAAGACTTCTAAACTTAGGCATTAGAACATACAGTTTAAAATAAAAACACGTTAAACTAAATAGAAGAAAGTAGAGTTTTAGAATACAGTATTGTAAGTGTGTGTATTATAATAATTAACTAGAAAAGTTTATATTGTAACATGAATCTCTAAGATGGAATATTTAAAGATTAAGTCCAAAATAGAGAGATTTTTGTTGATAACATTTTATTAGTTAATAAATTTTCAAAAATTTTTGTAACTAAAAGTGTTGTGATCTTCTGAATCATATAATTCATATTCATATAAAATCATATAGGGTGAGCTGAATTTCATATAATTCATATAAATCATATAAGATGAGCTGAATTTTATGTAATTCATATAAAATCATATGAGGTAAGTTGAACTCACCTTTCTTACCTATGTTAAGGATTAAAAAAAATTAATTACATTATCTAAAACAACTCAGAAGTCTCATCTCTAGCTCATTCCAAATTCTTTCACGAATCCTCACAAGATCTGCCCCTCACTCCCAAGCCCTGCCTTGGAGATCAGGAGAAGCAGCAGATCCCAAACTGTGCTCAGGGAGAGGAGCTGCTAACTGCTTGGGAAGGGCTTGTTTGGGGGTTTTATCCTCTTTGAGTGTGCTCCAAAAGCTGCCCTTGAGCCCCTAAATCCTGCAGGGAGGTGCAGAGCAGAGGGCAGACGTTTCCTCGGGAGCAATCCCGTGTTTGGGCCGGGAAGTGGGAGCTGCGCCCTGGTGAGACGGGGAGGAAGGAGAGAGATGCTGCTCTCCAAGAGGGATCCAGGCTCTGTCACCTCATGCTTTAAAAGCTGAGCAAACACAGGGATGGCACTTTTCCAAACCTGAAGCGTCAGCAACACCTAATTATGAATGCTTCGTTAAACAGGGCTGCAAATGAAGGCCAGCACTGCATCCCCGTGCTGGGGGTCAGCTCTGGGATGGCAAACCATGGCCCAGCCTGGGCGTGCTCCTGCTCTGAGCTCAGCCTCAGCCACAGCAGGAGGCAATTCCAGTGATGGGTCCCAAAGCTGGGGTGCCAAACTTGCACATCATACAAGAAAAATGGTGAAGGCTCAGTGGTGAGCACAGTGGTGCTGCTGGTTTGACTTGGTGATCATAAAGGGCTTTTCTAAACTTCACAACTCTCTAATTCCATGAAATCTCTCTGGTAAAGTACCTGTGGTACTCCATTTCATCCCTGGGAGGGTCCAGAAGGATTTTGGAAAGAGCCAAACATTCAATTCAGCTGTTGCATCACCAGATATGGCACAAAGATCACTAAATGTTGTTTTTTTGGGTTGTTTTTGTTTTTATTAAGGTTGGGATTGAAGTGTTTGAGATGACATTTGTGTTTAGATTTAGGTGTTTATTATTTTTATTTATATTATCGCTTATATAAGGTGTGTTTATATAGTTTATATAAGGTGTGCTTATATAGTTTATATAAGGTGTGAGTTTTGTAGTATTTTATTAATGAGGTATAAAATGTTTTACTATTTTTATAAGGATTTTTAAGGTTAAACTATTTAATTAAGAAATGATGCTTGTATTGTTTTTATTTTTAACTTAATCATTATTTGAAGTTTGTAATGTGGACTTTTTTAACTAGTTATATAGTATTGCTTAAACTTGTGAAGAAGAATGAGTTATTGTTTTAAAACTTTTATTTTGTTTTATTTGTATTGTTATATTCTAAAACTTTAAGTTTTTTACTTTGTGATATTATATACTCTTATTTAAATTACATACTTGTAATCTTTGTGTTATTAATTAATGTTGGAAGCTTTTTCTACAGCCTTGGGTCAAATATAGTTTTGGGATGCAGAGATTTGTGGCATCTGGATTTATTCACAGATTCTGGATTTTTCTGGGTGCAACAAAGCCTCCCCAAAACCTGTGCTGGCTTTCCTCACTGTGAATCTTTGCTTGGATAACATTTTTGCAGCAATTTCTGCCAACCCACAGCTTTGCTTAGGCCACCAAGAGGGATTTCTCCAGCAGAAGGGATTTCTCACTCCTGCCATCATCCTCCAGCAAACCCAAACCTCCCGTAAAGCCCAGGAGTGTCACAAGGCTGGGGATGGGTCAGGTGGGGAAGGTCCCAGCATGGAGCAAACCAGCATCAGCATGACCCCAGCCCTTAAAGTGGGATTTGCCTGCATTTATTTGGGGAAAGCTGGGCCTGCTGGGTGCTGTCTGAGGCAGCTATCTGGTCAAAGGCCTGCGGGGAGCTGGCAGATAGGGCAGGTTAACGTTTAACCCACGGGACTGTAAAGCAGCCCGGGGCTGCTGAACCTTTGGAGTTTGATATGATGATTAGGGAATAACCGCAGTGACACGTCGCAAACTCCCCACTAGCAAGGAGACCTCTCTGCCGGGGGGCCACCTCCAAAATCGCTCAGGTAGGCAGCTGCTCGGGGCTTTGGGGGTGCTCATGGGGGCTGCTGGTGGGCTTGGGAAGGAGCAGCTCCATCGGGAGCCTCCCAGCCCAGCAGTGCCCAGCATCGGACTCACAGCCCGGAGCGGGGCTGGAATGGGGGACTGGGACCCCCTGGCTGATCCCACACAGCCCCACAGCTCTGGAGTTGAGTTAGGGATGAGCAGGGTGGGCACAAAGGGCTCCTCAGGGGGCTCAGTGTGGTTTTTACCTGGCAAAGCTGTGGAAAGAGGGGGTTTTGGGCTTTTCCTCGATGCCTGGAAAGCGAGGCCAGACAAAGCAGACGGGGAGGAGGGATTTTCCCTGCCATAATTCGCTCTGGATTTGTTAAAGCGCAACTTTCTGAGGTTTAATCATTAGAGATCTTTCCAGCCAACTTGGTGTCCCTCCTTCTCTTTGCCAGTCTCTCTGGCCAAGGCAATTGCTGCTCCCAAAACCCCCTCAGTTTTCCCTAATCCCTTCCAGCCAGCAGGGATAGTTTCTGCCCAGCATAGAATGCTCCTCCCAAGCTCTTTCCCTCACTGGAACAGGAGTTTTGGGAGGGAGCAGGCAGGGAAAAAAGGATGGTTTCAAAGTGGGGATGCAAATAAACACGAGGGAAGGAGGCTGGGCTCAGCATCACTGAGTGGCTTTTTGGGGGCATTTTGTGTGCATTTGGTGACAGAGCTGCAAAAGCTGCGCCCAAGAGAAAAGGGATTCCAAAGGTGATGCCCGAGCAAAAAAATCTGCTGGATTAGGCATGAAATATTTTCTCCAGGCTCATACGCTGCAGCACCTTCATGCTGCTCCAAATTTCCCCTGTTTTCCTGCAAATGTCTGTGAGTCCCCACTCTGTGTGGAGCCACCAGAGCTGGAAAACAACCCCCCAGCCTGGGAAGCCAAGGGACGAGAGCCTCGTGCTGCGTTGCTCAATCGGACTCCGTCCCCCAGAGTGTCACCCCAGCGAGGAGCTGGGGCAGCTCGCAGGGCTTCCCCTTCTGGGGAGGAAAATGAGGCTTGCTTGGTGTTTGTGGATGGATAGAAAGGGGTATATATTGCTGGGAGCCTGGAGGGAGGGAAAAAAAAAAACCAAAATGTTGATAACCTAGAGGAAAATAGTTTCTCTAGATGCTCCAAAACACTATTTGGGTTATTAGGGCAAAGGGTGAATATCATTGTCCAGTCTTTCCAAAGAGGAAAGAGGAGCTGAGGGGATACCAAACAAAATGGCCTTAATTAGATGTGTCCAAGTGGCTCAGCACAGTCAGGTCTGTACTGATCCTATGGGATAACATTTGTTATCTCCTCCATGGAAACAGGAATCAGCTTTCCCCAAAAAGTTGTACAGGGGCAGGCTCTGCCCTCACATACCCCCTCAGCAAAAATCCTTGCATGGGACACATCCCTTGGCTGAGGAAAGGGACTCCTCCTTTTCCAAATAACCCCAAAGTGAAGCAAAGTTTTCCACAATTTTGGGGGTAAAAGCTTCTGGATTCATCTTGCTCCTGGATGGATGGAGCAAAGCCAGAGGATGTGCTGCAGTTGTGTGAGGGAGCCACGTGTAGAAGTAGTCATGGAGTAGTCAGGTGGTATCATAGTAGGTTTGTTTCTTGTTGATGGGGGCTTGCAAGGTATAAAAGGACCTTTTCTTGCCTTGGCACTTCAGAATTTCAGCAGAAACCTAACATAAATGAGAGTGGAGAGAGGAAAACCAGACCCAGTGATACTCTGATAGAAGGTAAAAGCAGAAGCTTCCTTTTCTTGATGCTGTGACCATGATAAGTTGGTGCTATTGTCAAAATTTCATCCAAATGAGGATGAAATAGGAAATGTGGATAGTTTGCACTTCCAAAGGTG
The DNA here is from genome assembly GCA_013401095.1 of Passerina amoena. Lineage (NCBI taxonomy): Eukaryota > Metazoa > Chordata > Aves > Passeriformes > Cardinalidae > Passerina > Passerina amoena. The sequence goes on from WBNP01004902.1 coordinate 69,368, forward strand.
TTAATTTCAATTTAAACTTCTGAACAAAATGCTACTTCCCCTTGTCCTTTTTTTCCCCTTTTCTTTTTCTCATGGTGGCCCTTGTTAATGACAATCTATTTTAAGGGCAAATCCCCGAAACTGGTTGAATTCCAGAACTATTATTTCTATTAAGTGTGGCTGGGTTGATTCTTTTTTGAAGCAGAGCTGAAAGCACTGCCTGAATTTGCTGCAGTCATTCACATTTTCCATCGGCAGCCACGGAAGGGGGGTTTTCCCCTGTGAGGGTGGATTTGCTAATTGATTCCTGGCTCGGGGAACAAAGAAGGAGAGAAAGTAATCATGTTTCCTCTGGATGACAGGAATTCTCCTCCCTTAAAGTAAAAAAAAAAATATCCCAGCACACTGGCACTACTGCAAGGACTGGGGCTGGTGCCTGCAGGAAGGGGAAAGGGCTGGAATTCCACAAGTCTCAGAAATAAAACATCCCCCCGTGATTTGTATCCTGGAAATTGTCTGGATGCACTGATGGACACATGGATGTGGCACCTGGGGACACCTGTGCTTTGGTGGTGGGTTAATGGTTGGACTCGATGATCTGAGGGGGCTTTTCCAACTTAAATGATTCTGTGGTTCCATGAGATGGACCCTGGGATGGTAGAGGTGGAAAAGTGCCCTGTCCAAAAGTGAGTTTAGATGTTTGACTCAAGGGAAGCAGAAAGGAAAGAGGGAGAGAAGAAAAGCTTGGAAAACTGCAGGGTGCAAAGCCTGCTTTCCTGGCCTTGGGATTTGTTGGGTTGGGATTTATACCTCAAAGAAAAGAGGGGTTTGCTCTTTCCATCCTGGAGAAACCCCACTGGTGTCTGAAAGCTCTTTGGCTCATCAATGACATCGGGCTGGTAATTAGTAGGTGTGAATTGGCTGCTCAGGGTGGGGACACCAAACCATACCCGGGGTGTCCACACTGTGTCCAGCCCTGAGTGTGCAGTCTTGGCTTCCTTTGGGATCAGGAGTGCGGCTTGGAGATCCCAAAGGAATCAGGAGTTGGGGCTTGCAGATTCCTTTGGGATCAGGGGTGGGGGTTTGCAGATTCCTTTGGAACTGGGAGTGGGGGCTTGCAGGGGCTGGTGCTACCCTGGGGTGGGGCTCTCCAGCTGGACCCCATTCCCATCAGGACCAGCTCCACAGCTCCAGGTGAGTCAGGGCATCCCTGAGGATGGGCATCCTGCCCCTCTTCCATGGGGAAGGGTTGTTTCCTTGGGGCTTTCTCCAAAGGCAGGAATGTGTGGAAGCACCAGGCACGGATTCAAGCCAGGTCTTTGTTAGGAACCCCCCCAGAGCCCGGGTTTTGCAGCAGGCTGTGGTTAATACTTCATTGCAACCTTGAATGCTCTTGCTCCCTGATTCCAAGTGGATTGCTTCAGCACATCCTGGAGTGCACCAGTGTCTAGACATGCTGGTCTAGAGCTGAAATCTTTGCAGGATGCCTTACGAGAAGAGCCCAGAAGAGCTCTGCTGTCTTATCTAATAAAGCAGAAGGCAGTGAGGGATATTGCTGCTGCTGGAAAGGCATCAGCCAGGGAGATGCTCTGTTCCCATCCATCCGCCAGCCCCGAGGCTGGTGCTCACTGCTCAGCGTGAAATCATTCCCGGGGGGAGAGAGACCTTCCTGGAAATCCCTCCTCCCTGCAGGAGAGGATGCGTGCCCTTAAAGGATCCTCGTGCAAGTGCATCCAGAGCAGCAGCCCTGCAGGCATCCAGCCTGGCAGCGCTCAAGTCCGGCTCTCAGGGCTGAGAGAGACCCGTGGGGAGCTGCAATTTGATCCCTCAATTCCCTGATGAAGCCAGGATGCTCCAAAAGCAGAATATAAGGGGCCAGATTTGCAGCGTGACAGAGCTTTCCCCTATGGGGTGGATATGGGGCATCTCTGCCCAGGCAGGGAAGGGTGCAAAACCAATCTGGATTTTAGCTGGGTGGTTTTTTGGGTTTTTTTTGAATGCTCACTTTCTCTTTCTGCAGCAGCCTGGGAAAGGCTCCAAGTGGTTTTTGCACAGCAGTGTGCTAATCCTGCCCCGTGCCTGCTGAACGCCAGCTCCGGAGGAGGCAGCAGGCACAGACACCACAAACATCAGCAGGGCTCTGCTGCTGCCCTCAGAAGGGCAAAACAAACCAGAAACTGGGCTCCAGCTGCTGCAGAAAACACTCATTTGGGAATTAGAGACAAGAGAGAGCTGTTGCATTGGGTAATCCATGTCCCAGCCTCTGCACGTTGGTAGTAATCAAAACACTGAAGAACCCAGGAGCACGGGAAAAATTAAAATTAAATCAGAAGAACCTCAGCAGCCTCTGCATTAAATAGCTCCAAAATCTGGCATTACAGAGGTGCCTCTGTTTGCAAGTGTTGGAGTCACAGGCTCTGGATCTCAGTGTGGCAGAGCTCAAGTGACAGGACACTGAAATCCTCCAAATTCCTGGGCTCCTGCCCCATTTTTAGTGCTGGGAATAATCCACTTCGAATTGAAAGCAGCTGTTGGAGACTTCCCGGGCACAAAAGCACAGGAGCACAGGGCAGGTAATGGCCAAAACCAAAGTGGGCTGCCCCAAACATTGGCTCCTCCCTCAGTGAACACCAGAAGCAGCTGATAAAAAAGAGGTTGGTGTTAAAAGCTGGGTGGAAAAGGCTTTTTCTGTCATTTCTGCAGCATCATGACGTGCTCAGAGAATCAGCTGTAGCAGATGGACTGCACTTCTTTACCTGCATTTCTTTACATGCAGTGCTCACCTTATGTGCACCGAGGGACTGCTATGCAGGGGGATTGTTTGGGGTTTCCTCCCAAAAATCTGGCAGTGGCAGAGGGATTGTTTAGGGTCTTCTCCTGGAAATCTGGCAGGGGGATTGTCTGGGGTTTCTTCCCAAAAATCTGGCAGTGGCAGGGGGATTGTCTGGGGTTTCTTCCCAAAGATCTGGCAGTAGCAGGGGGATTTAGGGTCTCTTCACAAAGATTTGGCAGTAGCAGGGGGATTGTTTAGGGTCCCCTCCTGAAAACCTGGCAGGGGGATTGTTTAGGGTCTCCTCCTGAAAACCTGGCAGTAGCTCAGGGTGCAGGCACAGCAATCCACCTTCCTTCCACCTTCCTGCTGCTCTGGATTTCCCTTCTGTCCAGCATCCCCACCAGGGTGCCTCATCCCCCTCACCCCCAGTCCATCCCTCCCAGCTCCTTTTGGCCCTGTTTGCTCTCCAGGCAAGCCTGGCAGGCACCACCTTTCCTTGCCTCCGCCTTTCTAGGATAAAATGCAATTTTAGGCAATAACGACCACGGTGGATGACAAAATTTAGCATTTTCCTGCATGGAGTCCTTGGTGCCACTGGCCCCCAGCTCTGGCTACAGGGACCTGAGGAGGGAACTGGGTTTGTTCTGGCTGCTGCTCAGTGTCAGCCTGAGGCTTCAAGCTCAGCCTTGCACCTACAGACCCTGCTTTTATGCCTGGAGCACATGAATGGATTATTAAGCTCAAAGCTCAGCATTCAGGAAAAACAGGGAATCACCAGTAGTGAATCCATGCTGTAAATGTCCCTTTCCCAGGGTGTAGCCCAAGTCAGATTCAGATTTCAGTTTTATGATGTTTTTAGCCCAAACCCAACCCAAACCAAAAAATCTTGAATCAGCCATGAGCTAAAACTGCAGCTCTGAATCAAAATGTCTGAACCCAAGGTTGCTCCAGCCCTGAGCTGAGCTAAGATCTGAAGTTCTCCCGTGTTCTTTGTTTTCAAAAATATGAATAGGCCAAATCTGGGGCTAGGTCCTGTTTCTCATGGAGTGCTGGGCATGGCTGGTACAAGGTTGCCTTCCCAGTAGTCAGCACCACACGAGGCCTGAAGGACTCATTGCTGTGCACTCAGTGCAGGGTTAGGCACTTACATATTTTTTCCTCCTGAGACACCACCAAAAGGCTGCAAATTCCCTCTGCATCTCCCCAGGATCTGGCTGTGGGTTTAAATGCTATTTATTTCCATTCAGCAAGGGGGACATTTCTGCTTTTTCCATGGTCTCTGCTGTTCTGTTTTGGTTTTATCTCTGAAATAACTGATTCATGAAGAGCGACCCTGTAAACTTTCTCAGGAGTTTGGACTTTCTCCTCCCAGCCGTATTAATTGATTTAATTTATCTTAAATTTGATTGCAGTGAGCACCCCTAATTAACCTGATTTTTTGCTGATAATCACCCCCAAATGGAATCAAATCACAAATCCGGGGATGGATTGACCGGCACACAGAAAGAAGCCGCCCTCCGTGCGTTAATTCAGCGAACGGGATATAATTTGATCCAGGTAGGAATCCACGGTCCCATCCTCTTGTGCTTCATCCTGAAGCTTCACTGGGGGCGTCAGCAGCCAATCCATGCTCCTGAATCACTCCTTGCTCGTTCCTTTTCTCTCTGTTTCTCTCTCACATCTGTGCTGACCATCACTGCGTTGTCTTTCACAAAGCAGGGTCGTATTCCTCAAGGAATTCCTTGCTTGATGGGAAATTACAATCAAGGTGGGGGTAGGACAAGCCTGAGCACTGCTAAATGTTGGGAAAGGTCAGGACTGGTGTCTCAAAACCAAAGAAAACCCACAGAGCAAAGTTTCAGAAGAGGGATGAGGTGGGAAGTCCAGCACGTCACCTTTTGTGCAGATCCTTGCACAGGTACACGGGAGGCAGGTGCCTCACCTGCTCCAAGGTTTGCTCCCAGTTTAGGCTCCAAGGTCTCCAAGATCCAAACCTCCTGTGGTTAGGGCAGGTGGAGCCTGGGCATGACCTTCAAACCCACCTGAGAAAGCCTTTCTTGGCTCCCATGACCAAAACAAGCTTAGCTTTGGGAAGCACTGGGCACTGCCATGACCAGCCTTGCATCCTGGAAGAAGGAACTGGAAACTGGATTTTAGGCAGGTGGAGGCCATGAACCTTGCCTTGTTTTGCATGGCACTAGAGGGCACAACAGCCCCAAGCACAACCTGAGATTCCTGGGGAAAAGCACATTCCAGGACCCGGCCAGCAGCTGCGTTTGGTGCCCTTTCTGCTGTGCCTGACCCATAAGATAAGGGACTTCTCTAAGTCTTAGATTTACTGTGGCTTTCTTAGGATCACAGTGGTTGGGAGGTTCCTTAAAGCCCATCTCATTCCAGCCCCAATCCATGGGACACCTCCCACTGGCCCAGGTTAATCCAAGCCCTGTCCACGCTGGCCTTGGAATTATCCTGGGGTTCAGTTTTCCCTACTGTCAATCTGGCAAAGCTCACTCCTAAAGCACAGATTTCAGCTCCCAATCCCCCACACACTTCAACACCTTCTTGCTCTTCTCTCTCCTTTCCTTTCCCATTCCAACCTTGCTATTTTATCTTTTTCTCTTTTCCCCCCACCTCTCCTAATTCCCTTGTTCCTTAGGGATTTTTCTTCCAGCCTGTCTGTGGATGCAGCCAAACATCATCTTCCTCAGTGCACACCTGGATCATTCACTTTTGTCAAGGGGCTGATGTCCATTTTCCCTGCAGGCACCTTGTCAGGAAGGGTTTGTTGAGGTGCTGCCTTCCAGCCACAGACAAAGCCACTGCAAATTTAGACAGGAGTTTATTTCTTGCTGTGCTCTCTCACACACCAGCTCAGACATAAAACCAAATGTCCCCAGGACTCCATCACTGCTGAAAACATTGGAAAAACAGGAATGAGAATGGATAATTCGGGACCTGTTCTAGGCTCAAGAAAACTAAAAGGTTTTGTAGTGTATCCCTGTTTTCTTGTAAGAAACTCTGTTTGTTTAAGTTCCTCTTAAATCAGCTGTACAAGGCATTTGCTTTCCTGGAATAATCCCAGAATGGGAAGTGACTAAAGAAATGGTCAGGGAGCCAAAAATGGAAAAATTCCTGGAGCTCCAGCTCCTCTGGGAGTAGAGAATCACTGAAGGGATAGGGAAGGATAGGGAAGGATAGGGAAGGATAGGGAAGGATAGGGAAGGATAAGGAAGGATAGGGAAGGAGAAGGAAGGAAGGAAGGAAGGAAGGAAGGAAGGAAGGAAGGAAGGAAGGAGAACAGAGACACACTCATCTAGCAAAAAGAGACAAAAAGGAAATACTGACTGGCCTTCACTTCTTTGAATATTATTTGGGGCCAAGATTTGCTCTCTGCCAGAAGGATCTCCTGGGTGGGCAGGTGTCATCCTCAGACTGGATGAAAAGCAAGTTATAAATTTTGCAAGTGCTCCATTACATAGCCCATAACTAACACACAGCCCACAGAGATTCTCCTGCCAGAGCCAGGAGGATTTCCATTTTCCAGGCAGTTACTGACTGTCTGCACTTGGACTTCTGAAGTATCCCAGCCTTGGCAGCAGGACTCTGTGAATCCATGAGGAGCTGAAGGGAAGGGGTTGTCTGCCTCAAGGGTCATTCCCAGAGACAGGGTTGGTTTGGTCCGTGTTTAAAAGTCCATAGCTGAACCTTTCTTTTCTTCTCCTCCACGGCAGGAAAATGGGCAGAGGAAATATGGGGGACCACCACCAGGCTGG